>UYYF01004544.1:16870-59626 GCA_900618365.1 Thelazia callipaeda
TCAGTTGTGCTATACTTTGTAATAATCTGTTTCTTTTGGCATCAAATATCCAGTTTAATTTTACTTTTACGGCAAAATTAATGCGTGAGTGAATGTTTCGGTTTTTTTTTCCTTTAAAATTTAATTTTTCTCAAACGAGTAATTCTTTCATTTTCATACTTTTCCTTGATATCATTGCAGTCCTGTGATCAAGATAAAAGACATTTTAATCAACAAATAACGCTCATTTTCAAACATTTCATTCAAACGGTGTTGTTTCTGTATTATACTACTCTTTACCTTACCTTGCATTACTTTACTTTACTTTACTTTACTTTACTTTACTTTACTTTACTTTACCTTACCTTACCTTACCTTACCTTACCTCACCTTACCTTACGTTACTTTACTTTACCTTACCTTACCTTACCTTACATTACTTTACTTTACCTTACTCTATTTTACCTTACCTTACTTTACTTTCTTAATTTCATTTTATTTAATTTAGTTTAGTTTAGTTTGGTTTACTGTATTTTACTTTACTTTACTTTACTTCACATTACATTATATTACATTACATTACATTACATTACATTGCATTACATTGCATTACATTACTTAGGTTCAGCTTGAATTCTCTTCCTCAATTGTATTTTCAGTCAATTTACTGCACATACATACTCATGGAACAAAAGACATTGAAAGTAATTCTTAATGATAAATACACAAATTAATTTTGCCAACATTCAATATTAACACTTAGTAAGCATTGTAAAATGAACACTACTAAGCGTGCTTCTTTTTTTCAATTTTTTGAACTTACTTTGCAATATTTTTAGATTTCTACAGAATATTTTTGAGTGTATTATACTGCAAAATGGAATATCCAATATTCATTCACTTATCATTTGCAACAAATCGTAACTGCAAGATCACAGATGAAAAAAAAGACACGTTTTCTTTTCTTAATCATTTTGAGTTCAATCCTTTAAATTAGCTAAATCATTCTTTGCTTGATCATGAACATGGATTAAGCTGTAAAAACTGTAAAAAATTTACAGTTAACACATTGATTGTAATTTTATGCAAATATGCAATAAAATTAACAAAAATGTAATAGCTCATTAGATAAATTAGAATTTTAAATGCAAAGAAATTTTCCAAATGAATGAAACAAAAAGTTTTTGAAAATAAATTGTTAAAAAACATTCAATGAATAATTTGTAACTTTGATAATTAATAAATTCTATTACTCATAATAATTCTTAATTGCTTTCATTTTTTAAACTACAAGCAAACAACAGCATTATTTTCAGTTTTGTTATTAAATCACTAATTGCATTTTGTCTCACTTAAATGAAATTTCTCCTATACAAATTAAATTAAAGCAAAATTATTTCTACTTTTATCAGTTTTGTTTAAAAATAAAAAAATAAGCATAGTTTTTATTGGGATCTAATATTCAGTGCAATTAATTTGACAATGTTAATCTTAAATTAAGTTTTCAAAATAAACCATTTGAAATAAACTTTGCTATTCTCAGTTCATTTATTTTTCTGCTAGACGTCTGGTAGCAGTATTTTATTCAGACGTAAAAAAAGAGTACCTCTTTTTTAAAAGTATTTTTAAATTACTTTAAAGTCAAGTAATTTAGTGATTTAATTAGCAAATTTGAAACAATTTGTTGTGATGTTCATTATTGCATTGCCAATTAGCATGTATTATAAATGAATACTTTTTCATGACTCGACTCAAGCTTGTGATATTTTAAAATAATTGGATAAATATCCAATCATTCAAATAAAATGTATTTTTCATAGAAGTCGTTGATACGTCTACGTGTACTTATTCAGAAGTAATGCAAATATAATATGTTTGCATGCATTATGGCAAATTTGAAAATTGATGCCATTTCTGTATGCATTGTATAGTTGTCAGATTACAATTTACAGTAATGCACTCTTCTTTTTTTATTTATAAGCTAGTATCAATTTAAAAGAATAATGAATAATTTCATTACTTTCCTTTTTTTTTTGCTAAAAATTTAAAACATTTTAAGTTTTATCTTGCAAAACCTTGCAGTTGTAAAGTTAAACTCTCAATCTATTTATTAAAAGGTAATAAATATAATACTTATAATATATAATCAATTTCAAAAGTGAACTTATTTTTGAATTATTAATCATTACAGCTAGAAACTGAATTTTAATATGCAAAACTCAGATGATAATAATGAACGTGAAAATAACACTTCAATTTTTATTCTACAGATATATATAGACGATTATCTACAACAACTATACCAACGTTTAACAACCGTAATAGATGTACAGATTAGCATTTTAGTATTACTGATTATGATAATTTGCAATTAAATAACTAACAAGTTTGCCATTGCTTATTGCATAATAAAAGTGTATTAAATTAGACAATAATTTGTCATTTTAATCCAATTCGATTTCTTAATTTGAAATGTTTAGGTGCTGAGTCATGTAGAAAGGAATTCAAAAAAATTTTGTAATTAAGTGAAGAAGAAGAAAAAGAACGTAATAATTGCTGTATTCATTGCATGAAAAACTTTAAATTGAACTAAAAATGACTTCTTTTGGTAAAAATTAATATTGTTGCTTGAAATTATTGCAAATTTAAATTTAAACCTATAATCAGGCCTAAATATGCTTTTTCATTTTCAGTATTTCAAATTTGTGTGGCATTACTTAAAAATAATAGGTACTCACAATACTGCTTTATAAGTTTATTTATGTCTGTATGCAATTATTTGGGTGCGCATGTCTAAAACACAATAACCTCACGTGATAACCTCTTTTATATATAAATATTTATTCTTGTAATTTTTCACTTGTTGAAAAAAAAAGGCAATATGATAACTATCTCGAATTTATATCAAACTATTTATTTAACATAGCGGTTACTCGAATGAGTAATATGAATAAATTATGACTGAATTAAAATTTTTATTATTCTTAATCACTTATTTTATCCTTACATTAACAACTTTTTTTTTAGCTCTTTTGTGCCTAATAATAATTGAATTTATAATCTCAATACTTGAAATGAATTGAATAAAAAAATTTAGCAATTTTATTTTGTATTTTAAATTCTGTTAACTTTCCTCATACTCACAACAATTCTGTCACACTTCAAATTATATAAATTAGCAAAATATGAGCAGATTTATTTAAGTAATTAAATATTTTGAAGTATATTTTATCAAAATAATATTTGTCTTGTAATTTTATACTGTTTGAAGGCTTTTTTGATTTCTACATTCATTACTCACTTATTAATAAAACGCTTTCCTTTTCATCTGATCACAAATAGTTTTAAACAAAAAAATAATTCTGTATTTTTTTCAAAGGAAAAATATTGCATTCAAGGATTAAAAGTTTTACAAGCAAATTGCTAATGAAAATGGCAAAAAACTAAAGTATGTTTACAGTACTTCAAATATGCAAATATAAGAAAAAGATGGTCATCACTAACTTTTTAAGAATCTGTAGCAATATATTTATTTTCTAGGCTTTGAATCAATTCAAAATAAACGAAACATAATAATTTCAACAACTATTTTGACCTCTAAATGAGTTTTAAGTGCTGAATTTGATGTGATTTAAAGTTTACCAAGGATGAAGTTTGATTATTCTGCAATAAAACTTGTTTTTTAAACGACTTCAATGCATGAATTTGCTATAATTGATTTCACGAGCCATAAGAATTCATTATTTTCAGCACTCAAAGAAATTCCTTACTATTTATGTTGCTTTCGCATAAAAAGTTTGATGTACAACTTTACTTTTAATGCTCTTAAGTATATAATTAAAATAAATTTATATGTATAAAAACAAATTTAAAATAAAACTAATTTTTTAAAAAACTTGTCATTTTAGGCTTCAGTCATACAACTTGATTGCATGCACAAATTAAAATATTCATTTTTAATCAATTAGTTCAATTATGATCAGAGAGTAATTAACAATTCGTAAATTAATTATAATTATATAATTATCACTAGTTGTTTCTCATTATGTTTTTATATACAAATTCAATTGAGTATGAATAAAAGAAATCATAAATTTTTTAATGATTTTTTTGAAAGTGTTATTTATCAATTGTTAATACAATTTAATTAATAAGTATTTTTGAATACTTAATTCATTTATTTACATTCTTTCTTTTAACTAAACAGTTCATTAATAATGGCAAGTGAATACTACTTATCACTAAAAATAAAGGTAATTGTAAAAGATTAAAAAATGAATTGATTTATTTTTTGTTAAATTTTTATCATCATATCAACGCATTAATTCTGCAACAAGTTTTAATATAATTTCTTATGAACATGCTTCGATTAATAAATTAATGCCACAGCTACTATTGCTATATTTTATCACCAGATTTTATCAGAAAATAAGATAACTTGTTGTGTATGAAGCAATTATGATGCCAAACAATCACTCAGCATGTATACATCATCAGATAACTTGCAGTTATCAGTTAGTTTTATTGCATATATGTTGATTTAAATCATTTACAAGTTTACTTTTGTTCATTATTTAAATTTGATCTGTATAAAGGATATGAATATTTAATTTGCAAAGGTTTTATTTAAAATTATTGTGATAAGTATACAATTTTTTTGTAAAAACTTTAGTACTTGTTATAATTTGATATAATTATTTATTTATTTATTTATTTATTTACTTATTTATGTATTTTTAATCTAATTTTTATGAAAGAATCAGTGTAAAAGACTGAGTGAAAGAATATTATTACCATGTATTTATTATATATTGATGAGAGAGAAAAAGCAAAAAAAGAACTTTTTGAATGATTTTAAACAATTTAGAAAATAACAAATGACATATTCGAAGAATAAAAAAATGTCTGCAAAAAATTGTCAGTTCTTTTTTTTTTTTTTTGGTAAATTGTTGAAGAGTGAAAAGTGACGAATTATTAAATATTGTATAATTATCATTTTCTCGCTTGCAGTAGTAGTGAGTGAGTGAGTGAGTGAGTGAGTGGATGAATGAGTGAGCATGGTGTTATGCACAAACTACTGATTTGACCATTGTCCACTTTTTGTTATATAAATAATATTATTGCACATGCAGATGAGATAATCACTAAAAACGAGACATTTTTCTTGTTTTTTAACAATTGCCTCTTTGGATGATTTATAAAGGTAGAAAATTTTTCACATCTATTTGATGTAATACACAAAAATGTGATGATAATAAATAAATACGCTTTCATCTTAAAATGATCATTTGTATCTGATTTAATTCTTATGCATTTTACATTTTTCTTATCTTCTTATTATTATGATTTGTTTCAAATTTTATCTATTATAAATTATCTATGCTAATCTCTAAAAAGTTAACAATTTTCAATGCAATATGAATGAGTATTATCAGTAGATATTATCAGTAGATAATACTCATTCAGTTTTTTTACTGTTTTTTGTAGCAAATTTTATACTTACAACTGACTAATTATCATTTCATATTCATATTCATTTCTATCAATAATATATATATTCCATTTAAACTATGTTAATAAGTAGTCATTAAATGTATTATTGATACCAACAATATATTTTTATTGCATATATATTTGATTATTATTTTAATCGGAATATGAATAATATTGACTGTCAAAAAAAGTTCTCAGAATGGTTTAATCTTACGCATTTTAAAATGGTACAATGCTAGAAAAATTTGCATGTTCAATTCCTCAGGCCTAATTAGTGATAGAATGTCAAAAAGATAAAGTTTAACGCTTCAAATATTTTACTAGCATTGAATGTAAAGTTTATTTAATGAAACAACTTGGTAGAGCAAATAATAAGTAAATTATTCAAATTAGCACCTTTGTTTTTTAGATATAAGCAGATTAATTATTTTTTATTGAATTTTTGAAAACAAAATTACTTTATTTATTTTTATTTTCAAATAATCAAAAAGTATCTATTTCAAATTATGCACATGAATGTTATTTTCTTTTCAAAAATTACTTCTAAATATTGCTCATGAATATTTTGCATGGCGTTTAGTATAATTTGCATTCGAAATTTATATTAACAATATTTAATTTTTTTATATTAATTAAATTATGCATTGTTTTACAGTTTACTGAATAGCAGAGCTTGTTCTGAAAAACTATAACGAACTTTTTAAATTCCTTACGAAGTAAAAGTGATTCAAACAAAAAAATTATTTATACGAACATATACGTACGTGTAATTTTTATTATTAACGAGCTCTTATATTGAATTAATATTTTAGACGTATTTGTGAAAAAAAAGCAGAAAAAAAAATTATGAACAAGCATATTTGGATGGCAATGTTATGCGTTATAATATTTTACTTGATCAGTACAATCGATGCAGGACCAAATCGACAGATTCGACCACGTATGTATTTACTTTTAGTTTCTTGTTGACGTGTGCTTATTTTAATAAGTATGAAAGCTTTTCACATCTTACTGTTGCTTTACTAATTCTTTATGCTGTGAATTCTCTATAATAATTAAATTTTCAGCATTTTTTTGAATAACACTTGCATTTTTTCGGTGAATTAATTCAAAAAAGATGTTAAAATTAATCGTTATTAAGGTCTTCTTAAATAATTATAAAAGTTTTTTTATCAATGTATACTATCGTAAATTTGAAGAACAGAAAGATGACATTTTGATAATTAAAGATAATTATCTAAACGAGCAAATTAGAAAGTTTACGTACTAAGAAATTTACATATAACAGAAATCATCTAATTCAATCATGTAATTCATGCTTCCATAATTTTTGCTAATATAATTTGTTAAATCAAATATGCTTACAAGTTTCATTCTGATTTAACTTTTACTAAGCTTAGTTGAACTTAATTGTATTAAAGATTTCAGAGTGATTTTTTTTTCAGCACTTGAACAAATGCCTTGCTTTTCAAACCTTTGCAATATTAATTTAAATATTGAATTTATCTCATCAACTCTTTCCTTATTCATATAATAAATAAAAGTTACAAATTATCTTATTTAAAAAAATTATTGACTACTTTTTGAGTATTCATTAATGATAATTGTATTAGTTATTACTATTTAATATTAAAAAATTTTAATTTTATTTATTTATCTCATCTGAAAAATAATTTAAAAATTGTAGTAAAATAGGAAGAAATTTTACACAAATTAAATGAAATATAGGCATTTCTATTACTTGTCAAACTTTATTTTTTAAATGGCTTTGACTGCGCAACTATTAACTTCTGAAAAGTTCTCGAAATAAACTTGTTTATAATACAAAAATTTGATAATTTTGCGGAGCTATAATAATGACAGAATCTGAAATTGATAAAGTGTATGTTGCAAATTGTATAAAGTAGTTTTGTTTCTTTTTTTGGTGAAAAAGAAAAGATAAACGTACTGATATGTTATCACTATACTTAATGCTGCATATATATTTGTTTAAACTTTCAAGTTTCTTTGCAAAGATAGAAAAGATAATGACAATTTATTAAAGTGAAGTAAAAACAATAAAGAATGAAAAAGAATTATTCTTTTTTTTTCTTTTAATAAAAAAACAAGAATTAAAATTCTTTTGTAAAAAAAAAAATTTTTATTTCAAAGATTTATTCACTTTTCAAGCTTTTCTTAAAAAACTTTTTGTCCTTACTTAATTTTTGCGCACAATTTCTAAGCAAGTAAACATTAATTGTTACTTGTTTTATTCTCCTTAAATTTCTTTTTCTTTTAGCAAATGAAATAATAAACAAGTCTAAAAAGACTGCTGCGTACGTTTAAAAATGAAGCAAATTGTTATTGAAAAACTTTTAAGTTATACTTTAAGTATCAAAATTATTCAAAATTTTTTAACTTTTACTCACGCATTTTTAAAATATAATTTTTTTTTCTTTTTTTAACTAAAAAGTGTACAAAAACTTTTTTCAAAATGTGAAAGTTGATAAATTATTGAAAAAATTAATCAAATATTGAAAATATTTTCATTATCAATGCAAAAAATTTCAAATATCACAGCTATAAAATGTCTAAATGAAATAAAATTAAGTGAAATACTTCACTAATTAGTTTTTGGGATTTATTTTTCATTTGTTAATTTAATTTGAAAAGCGTTTCAAAAAAAAAACAATAGCAAGAAGTTGAAATTCGAATTAAGTTGCAAAAAATCAGCATTTGTGATTTTGTAACTGTTAAAAACAAATAGTAATTCACAGATTTTTTTTAGCACAAAAATTAGTCACGAACTTTACTTCAAATGTCATTTCAAAGTTTACGATAAAAGTTGTGAAAAAAATTGAATTACAATTACTTCAATCGTTAAAAAATTATAGTTACAGTCAATGCATTATACTAATTTGCGTTTTTTTTTTTTTTTTTTACAAAAACAATTTATTTTGTATATTGTTTTTGTAAAAAAAAATATACAAAATAAATATAGAAAATTATTGGTAAAAAGCTGTAAAATATTAGAATTTTTCAAATATTTAGCTGATATTTTATATGATCAATATATGGATGCTGTGTGTAATAGAAAACAGTACTTTTTAAATATTAAAAAAATAGATAAAATATGAATAAAGAAAGTATTCATTTAATCAAGATAGAGATTAATTAAGATTTGGATATTCAAAAAGAATATGTAATGCTTTAAATATTGAGGAAAATTTTCTTTTAAAGCTGCTCATTACCAAAACTGTTTAATTTTACAAAACTTTACAAAGATTTTTAATCAAAACAATGAAAGAAACTACAGTGGAACAATCTTATGGTAGCCTAAACTGTTCATAAAAGATCATTTGCATGCATATTTTCTAGAATTAATGTGTATAAATTGTAAATTACTTGATATGAATGAAAAAAAAAGTATTGTCATAAAAAGTTATAAAATTTCAAAAATATTACTTTTTCGAAAAAGTTCGCATATTAAAAATTGTTATTTAAATGGAATGAAGAATTTGACAGTCTTCATTCCAGAATGTGCAAATGATCAGCTCTTGGTATATGTAAATGCAACAGAATTAGATAGAAAAAAGTATGAAATCGAGCGAAAAGAAGCAGATTCTCTACTTGAATGCACTAAAAAGTGCTATGAGAATCCTCGTTGTACTTCGCTAAAATATCGTGAAGCAGATTCTGATGGGTGCTCATTGACTACTTTCACTCCAGTATCTTGCTATCATATTACTTTAGTACCCGTTGCTGAAATCAAATATGATCCTCATACTCTTATCACTATCGAATGCTTGAAATGTCAAGCAAAAAAAGACTTTGATCCAAGTAAGAAATCTAACCTTAAAGAGTATTAGTTATTATTATTAGTATTAATAATAATAATATTATTATTATCATCAATTGATTAATTATTATCATTCTGCTTACTTAACGGATGAAATTATATGCAATCATTAACATTATTACAAAATCCATTTCCGATTTTAGAAATCTTTTTGAAATATTTCAAATTGAACGTAAAATTTAGTCATTTCTACCCTCAAATTTATAATTTATTAATCTTTAACTTACTTAAGCACTTTTACTTACTTTTTCGAGAACAGTTAGACAAATAAAAATCCTAATTTAATTAATAGATCATTAATGAGAACTAAAAACAATATTTGTTATTTCATCTTGAAAGCATTGAATGACCTAGTATGGAATTACTAAACTTTTATTAATTCCGATTTGGCTAAATTTTTTAGTTGGGCTACTGCCAATGAACTCGGCATTATCATCACAAGTACTTACAATTTCGTCGTCAATCGTACAAAATGCACACACTTCTTTTGATGCTTCACTTTATGCTTGTGTCCCTTCACGTGAGATTTTTTTTTCTTACTTATATTTACATCACTTAATAGATCGTAGACTTTGTTTCAACTAATTATAGACATTATGGCTGCATTTAACTGATCTAACAAACAATGACTAACAAAAATTGCTCTCATCTAATTAATGGCAATAAATTTTAGCAATTTTAGTTTTAAATTTATAAACAACATCAAAATATAAAATAATACATTTAAGCAAGTAATGAAGCAAAAAAAAAATTCAAAAGTGCTTATTTTTTTGAATTGACTTTCTCATTGTTACCGTTTCAGAATAGAAAAATAAACCACTGCATAAGTGATATATCTTAGCTTGACCAGTGATATATCTAGTCTATCTTAGCTTGATCAGTGATATATCTAGTCTATCTTAGCTTGATCAGTAATATATCTAGTCTATCTTAGCTTGACCATCAGTTACCTTGATCACATCTGCTTTATAAAAAATTAAACATCGTTTGCCATGACATCCTTGAACATAATATTCAATTATTTGAAAACTGTTTCAAATAAAAAAAGACTAATAGGCTTAACCTTGTAAGTCTGCTTCAAATTGTTCAATTTACAAACCAGTGGTGGTACTGCAAAACTTTATTTTATGTATAAGAAATGAAATAGTGTTAAAATGATCAAAATGAAATTAAATAAGAGAAGCAAACTTATTCATTTATTCACAAAAAGTGGTGCTTACATAAAGTACTGCTTTCTTTGTTTTTGTTTAATTCTTTATTACTTTATTTAAAAGTCCAGATTTGTTTCAAGCAATAAAATTACTTTTTTCAAATTTAGATCAATCAATTATTGATATTGAATATGATAACTGAACTCTTAATAAGTTCAATATGTTTATTGAAGTTATTAAAGTTTCTATAAAATTTTATTTGTAAGAAATCAACTATAAAATAACACAATATCAATAAAATTTTTGCAGCTTAAGTTAGAGTGAAAAATAGAAATATTATTAAAATTTTTTGATAATAAAACTGTAAAAAACTTCGACAAACACAGGTATGAGATGTCATGAAGATTTATGGTTTATTCCAAAAGTAGTAACGGATTTATCAAGTCTCGACTCTATGGAAGTTGTCATTACTACTGATTCTGCTAGCGATTGTGCAAGAAAATGCTTTGATGAGTGCTGTACGGTAAGAATGCGTTTGCCCACATTTTTTGTATAAGTTTGGCATTTTGTGGTGAATTATTAAAAATTATTTGAATATCAAAAAAGTAATAGCTTACATAGATAGAAAGTAATAACTTTGCTATAATATATAATAAGTATTAAAAAGTTTCATTTAGCTTAAATAGAAAAATAATATTCGCAGTTTTATTTTTGCAAGTTCAAAATTTTAATTCTGTATACAACAATCATTCATTGATAACTATACTATTTAATAAACATAATTCCATACACACACACACACACACAATTTGCTCTATTATAATTTGATAAGAAAAATCATTTATTCTTTACTGAATACAATTTTTTAAGTTTGATAATCCTTTTGTAGTTATTTGTTGTCACTGAAATGTATTATTTATACAATTCTATGCAAGACAATTCTCATAACTAATAAAATACTTTCTTAGGCCGCTGCTTATTCACTTATCGAAAAAAAATGTAAATTTACAAATGAAAACTGGGATAGTACAAATGGAAGTACTTGCAGTACTGAAGTACCAGCATCTTACGTGAATCACTACAATGGTTCATAATTAATAACTTTTTGTAGTTTGAATTTATCTGCCAAGTAATAAAATTTTTATCATAATTAATTATTTTTTTAGTCATTCATCATATAAATTATCAAAATTACGATGCTTAAATTGGATTAAATTCTGTAAGCAATTTTATTTACAAAATGAATAATTGTTTTGCTGAGAAAATGAAACAAAAATATGTAAAATAATATTACTTTTGCTTTCGATATTTTAGCACTGATTATTTATTTAATTTTTTTAAGAATCTAATTGGATATTGATAACATGCATAACATGTAGTTCCTCATCTCAGATCAAATTTTCGCCAACAACACAATCTGTAAACAATGCTTTGAATACTGGTAAAATTTTTTTGAACTTATTTGAAATGAAATTGAAAGCAATAATTTGCTGTGCATTTTAAAAAGTAAATGAAAAAATTATGATTGATATTAATAGAATATTAGCAATAACATTATTTTTATTCTAGCATAATATATGATAATACGATTTCAGAGCAATCTCTACAAACTTCTTCAAATATTGACAAAACAGAAATCGACAAACGATCAAAAACAATAATTACTGATAGTTCACAGCAAGTAACAACTGCAGCTCCTGCTTTTCCATCTGGTTTATCAAATGAATTTAAAATGTCAACATTAGGCGGTCAATACTTCGAAAGAAGTATTAATTTATATTCATCTTCTCGTTTTAATTATTTTATGATTTATTCGCTAAATATCAAAATATGTTATCAAATTACAATTAATAAATACAATTTCAGCCTGCATTACTGTATTTGAAGTAGATCCATATGCTGATGTAACCAGTTTTGTGCCTGATGATCGGGTACCAGCCACTAGGTATCTTTTCCAAAATATATTCATTTAAATGTAGTCAAAGTTTCATAGAAAATCCTATTATTTCAAAAAGTATGAAAACAGCTGTTAGAAATGAAAAAGTAATCAAAAAATAATAATAAGTAAACTTGTAGTAAAATAGAAAATTTTTATTAAATCCAGTATTAAGTCATTACAAAACTGATAAACGTGTTTATGTATAATGCTTCAGATGTCGTAAGTTTTCACAGAAAGATTGCATGCTTAATTTTATTGAAAGAAATTAAGAATTCATTGAATCTTAAATTGTCTAAGATTTCTCAGCAAAAAAAATTTGATATTGCAGAGCTGATCAATGTGCTTATTTATGTTATCAAGATGCTTGTACCGCAGCTGTTTTTGTACCACCAGAAAAACCTAAGACAAAAGGCATGTGCGAGAGGCAATTTCGTAGTACCGAAAAGTGTAATGTTACGTTATCATGGAACTACCACTACAAAACTGATAAACGTGTTTATTTACAATGCTTCAGATGTCGTAAGTTTTCGTAATTAACATAATTTTTATACATATTAATGCTAATTTAAAACATCGTAATTAGAAAATCTTTAAATTTAAATAATTTTTTTTTTCGAATTTTCTATTAATTAATAAAGGGAAAAAATTGAATATAAAACAAAAGGGAAAAAATTGAATATAAAACAAAATATTTCAGTTCCTGAAAAACCACAAACAATACCTCATCTAGAAAAAGTAACGCAGGGACCATTTACATCAGTGAAGAACGAATTTGTAAAAAAAGAAGAAGAACATCGAGAAAGCAGTACTTTATCACTTGATAAAGCATCTGTAACTTCTTATACAGAAAGCATACCAACATCTGTAGCAAAGTCAGAAGAAATTGAAAAAGGTATATCAGTAACTGATTCCAATAACAAGGAAAGCTTAGAATTGATGTCATCTCAAAAAATTGACGAAGGAGAAAGCAGAGAAGAAGTTAGACGAGGATCTTCAGTTGCAACATCTCAAGAATATAGCTTTGATATCCAAACACCAGCAGCAATATTTTCGTCAGAAACTTCGACAACTGCAAGTTCAACAGAAGAAAGCCTAAGTAAAATTTCTACACTTGAAACACATTCTGAAGCTGATCTTGCATCAACAACTTCTGAAGCTAATCTCGCATCAACAACTTCTGAAGCTGATCTTGCATCAACAACTTCTGAAGCTGATCTTGTATCAACGACTTCTGAAGCTGATCTTGTATCAACAACCTCTGAAGCTGATCTTGTATCAACAACTTCTGAAGCTGATCTTGTATCAACAACTTCTGAAGCTGATCTTGCATCAACAACTTCTGAATCTTCAACCGTATTTTCAACATCCACCACAGAAATGACGGTAGAAGAATCAAGCACAGCTGAATCTGCAACATTTGAAAAGATTCAAATTACAACGACTGGATTCAGTAGCAGCGATGCTTCAGCAACAAGTGCGCATACAGTTTCTGATAATTTGATCTCAAAAGAAGGTATTGAAGAGTCGGGTGGTCTTGAAGATGTGACACAATTGACATCGAAAAAGCCAGAAGAGAAAATAGTTGAAGAATTTACCACAGAACAACCAGAAATTGAAGTGGAATCAGTGTCATCCACGAAAACAAGTACAGTAGTGAGTGAAACTAAAGAAAGTAGTGAATCTGACAAAAAAAATGATTCTAGATCAGCACTGCCCGCAACTGATTCACCCCATCGTTATCTACAAGGTATGATATTTCTAAATTGATTGCTGAAAACAGTTTCAAATGATCAATCAATTAGTAAACTATTAATGCATTTCCAATAATAAAAGAAGAAAATGCACATTGAATAATATGATTCTTGCCAATTACTGATGATTATTTGCCACAGGATGCATTGTGACTTTCCAAGCTGATCCATACAGTGAATTAACTGACAAACTTTCTAATGGTTTCCAAGCTTCAACAATAGTTCGAACTGTAGAAGCTTGCGCTGGACGATGCTATCAAGTTTGATTTAGTCTTGAAATTAATTTGAAAAAACGAATTTTTAATATCAAAATTTATTATCGCAATAAATGAATTTTAGGATGGTTGTACTGGAGCTAAGTACGATCCATCTACAAAAGAATGTACTTTAAAATACGGTGGAAAACAATTTTGCAACTCAAAACCTGAGCATTTCTTTTATGAAGCCAATGAAACTGTTTGGATTCATTGCACTGGATGCAGTATGTTCTTATTTTGCTCAGCTAATCATTTTTATCACTTTTCTTCTTACCGTATCAATTTTTATTCAGATTCTTAATGATTCATGAATTTGTGCTATTGTGAATATGAAATTTTTAGAACTGCATAAACCTGGAGAGAAAGGTGTTGATATCCTTATTTTTCCATCTAAAAGTTAGTTTGCACTAATTATTGAAATTCATATCTTAGTCAATCATTATTTTGTAAATTAGTGGATAATACAAACTGAAGCTTTGAACCATTTTGAATAACACTAAAATTCAACATTTTACTTTTGTATATTATACATATTTTTGATAAAAATTATGACAGCTTTTATCATTAAATAAATAATGTCTAAATATTCAAAAAATTGACTCACAACTCCACTGTAAGTGAAGAAACAATTAAATTGCTGAGATATAATAAATGAAAAGTTTTCAGCATCGAAGAAGATAAGCACTCCAAAACATGAATTACCAATTAGTGAAGGTTCTGAAACGGAAAAACCTGAAGCAGAATTATCAAAAACAAAAGAAACTTCTACAACAGTATCAACAACTGAATTCTTGCCAACGGATAAAACATCCATCGATTCAAATGCTATCACTTCGACAACCGAATTAAATAAAATAGAAGATATAGACGAAAAGTTACAGATGCAATCACAAATTTCATCTTCATCGACAGCTGGACTATCAGAAATAGAAGTGGATAAGCAAACGACAGAAATGCCACAATCTCTCGAAGTAACCAGCCCTGACAGTATCACTACCAAAAAAAGTATTGCTGAAACTACAGAAATGGAAAATTCATCATCAGTATCTACTTCATCTAGTCAGGCTACACCTTCTATTTCAAGTAAATCATTGTGCCACTTTTCCAAGCGTTGTAATAAATACTGGTGAAAATTCAGCATCATTGAATTTGTGGAACAAAATTTATGCTAACATTTTCATTATTAAGTTAGCAAAGAGAAAAAATTTACAATTATTGTAATCATTTACAAAAGACAAACACCATAAGGATTTATTTTGTTTTAATCACAAAGTAATTGTTTCTTATTATCATTATTATGATTATGATTATGATTATTTCAGATTGTAAAATATATTTCCAAGCTAAACCCTTCATCGACGTCCAATCCAATTTGCAGGCTTCTGAACTTGTTTTACTTGGAACTACACAGTCATTAGAAGAATGTGCTCAACGCTGCTATCAGGTTTTTATTTTTTACTTTCCAACTTTTATTACAATAAATCTTTCATTATTACAATTATACTTTGAGTTGGCCTTTAATTATACAATATATAATAGATTTCTTCCTGCCATAATAATACTTTCAAATTCTATTTTTTCATCGTAATAATTTCGTTTTATTTTTTCAGTACTATTAATTTCAGGATGGCTGCACTGGTGCTAAATTTGATGTAGTGTCAAAAGAATGCTCTGTTAAGTATGCTGACCATCAACAATGTGATGAATATGAACAACATAATAACACTGAAGATGCTACAATAATATGGATTCAGTGTATTAGTTGCAGTGAGTAGCTTAATTTTTTTGTTCTTTCACTATAATTCTGTTAATTTTCAATATCAATTTCTGTACTTCAGTAAACAAATTAAGCTTACAAAATCATTTCATTTTAGCTTTAATAAGTGTAAAGGTAAAAGGACAAGAATAATGTTTTTTAGGGCAAGAGTCATTTGAAAGTACTTTGGGCTTATTACTTGAAGACACTACTGCTTCATCAGGTTAAATTATAATGTTTTAGTATTCTTGCAATTTAAAAATTGGAAATATGAATGAAATCATTCGGTATGAGAACAATTTATCATGAATTTTGATATTTTTCAGCAATAACAGCTGAAAGTACTGCACAAAATCTTGAATTCAGCGAAAGTTCTACAGATTCTGAACCTCAAGAAATGAAGGAAAAGTTTGCTACATCTATAAGTCCAGATTTAATTTTTGCGTCATCAAAAGGCATTGAATTGGATTCTACAATGGATAAAAAGATTCATAGCGGCAATGAAAGTGTATTCTCTATTGCTCCTACTACAATCACAACGCAAGCAATAGAAAATTTTACAATAAATAGCGGACCAGAATTAAATACAGATCAGATAGTTGTAGTGTTAGATCAAGATAGAACAAGTACAACGAAATTACCAACAGAATCGCAAACAAAATCTTTAGATACTTCAAATGCTGAAAAAACAGGAGCTACACAATTGACAGCAAGTGATGTCAGTGGAAGTGAAGAGCACAGTAGGGAAAAAGTAGGAAGTGGTGAAGAATCAAAAGAATCTGTGGGTTCGACAAAAACTCAAGTTCATACAGAAGAAACGACAACTATTAAACCGGAACTTTTGCTTTTAATGACTGCAAAAGCACCATTGCATATTCCTAGTGATAATTTTGAGAGCCATGATCATTCTACAAGTACCATTCATCCTTCTTTGCTCGAAGAAGGAGCAAGCACTGAAGCAATAACACAAAAAACAGAATCTGATAACTGGAAAGAAGAAACAGTATCTGCTGATTTCAGTTTTGCAACTGAAGCAAACAAAATCCCAGTTTTAGGTAGCATCCACGCTTCATCTCATGACGAAGAAAAAATAACAAAATCAGAGCTAACAAATACTGAATCTGAGAAGATGGCTAACTTAGGCTTTACAAAAATGGCATCAACTCATTCTGATGCTATTGCAGAAATGCAATCAGAAACGTCCCATGAGATAAAGGTGACTACTGAAGCTTCGGAAATGTTAAGTACAGTAACAGGTGACACATCTTCACCATTTCATGAATCACTTGCTGCATCCACTGAACATGCTGATTTAAACTCGCCTCAAAATACACAAGAACTTGGAGGGCTGTGGGTTGCAGAAGAACGCACTTCATCAGTCGTTGTAGAAACTGCATCAACAACAGCGAAAATTGAAGATACAACAGCAGAAAATACCTCTGAGTCAAGTGTTTCATCGAGCTCATTGGATGCAGAAGTGACCACTGAAAAAGATGACAATTTTGTAACTAGCACTCAAAAAAGTGACCATCAAATTCTTAATAGTGAATTTGGAATATTCGGCAAAGCATCTGAAGAGGAGATAAGTACAAATGAAACTCCTCATTCTTCTCAAACAACAAACAAGAATGAGAAAGACTTATCGGCAGAAGAAAATATCGATGATGTTATCAAAAAAGTAGCTCACGAAACTTCTGCAGAAAAAATTTCTATAACTACTTCTGAGCCAGCAATTCACACTGAGTCCTCAGAATCAACATTGGAACAGCATGAAACTGAAGCAACAATTGATTCAAAATCCCTTACTAAGTCATCAACGCATCAAGGTAATTTTACTTGAGATATGAACAGCAAAGCAACAGTTTATTCCATATTATTTATTCATTATTAACTTATTGTTTAATTTTACATCTTAAAGATAACCAGTAAAGTTGAAAATGGCTTAAAAAAATGCTATATTAGTGCTATATGAGATATTACAGATGATTTACATGAGACAGTCTTGAATGCATCAAATTTAAAAGATAACACAAATGAAATAGACTTTGTGACGGGCATGATCGGATTGGAAACGACAGGTAAAAATGTATTCAAACACAGTTACTAAAACTTATTTGCTTTTATTCATAAAATTTTTAGTACTTAAATTCATTAATGAAAAATAAATATTTTGAGTCATATTTTATCATTAATAAACGAAAATACAACAGCAGAGCCACCTGTTGAAGCCGTCTCCGATTTGGTCAGTATACTCAGTTACAATTCAGATATTAAAAATGTTTTCGATCAAACTTCAAAATCATCTGACTACGGCAAAGGTTCACTTTTCATTGTTTTATGTATTGTTTATGAAGAAAATTAAATTAGGCTAACAGTCTTTATTGTATGAAAAATTTTTGACTATTTTCCTAGTAAATCAGTTATAAGTTTTTTGAAATATTTGTTGCACTTAATATTGTTAATTAGTATTACTTTTAGCCTTTTTTAAAATATTTTTATGCTTATCAATTTACTTTTTCGCTTATCAAAAATACTTTCATGCTTATCAAATTTATGCTTAATAATAAATAGATGAATAATAGATTTACTGATGCTGTAAAAAAATATTAGAGAACAAATTAAGAACTTGGGAGAAAACTTTTGCTACAGAAGTAAAATTATTTTTAGAATCAGATGTACATGTAATCCATAATTTGAGTACATCAAAAGAAAAAACTATACAAGTTCCGCTTATCAACTCGATTCTACAATCCAGACATAATGCTGACAGAAATTTCGATCGTGAAAATATTAAATTCACTTCGCAAGGTTAATTATTGTATGAGATTACATTCAATGTTACTCACGTTCTTCGTTTAATTTTTTAACTTTAATGTGCTGTTATTCGCATTTATTTAACATGCAAAGTTTTATTTTCTTTAATGCTTCCTCTAATTTTATACAAAGTTAATTTTGTACAAACATTAATCCTTTTAAATATTAAATTTTTAAAATAATGACATTTTTTGATTTATTATTTTAATTTTCTCAAACTGACAAAAAACAAGATGAAATTTTAACAGTTGAAAGCTTTAATAATAATGCGTCAGAAAGTTGGATGTAACAAAAATAATACGATGCTGAGGGAAATTAAATAACAAATAGGAACCTTTTCAGAGACTTTTCCACTTCCTCAAGTCCACATTAAAATGCAATGAGAGAGCTTTTCAGGCTGCTTTGCTTCAAACTAGCTGATAACGAAGTTAATCACATGACCCCATTGACCTGTACTAACCTTTCACCTTCATTCGTTTGGCCAGTGCGTTTACTTCTCACCATTTTTTTACAAGTTGCTGCATTCTTTTGTACCCTTGACCAGTCTTACATTAACGAACAACAAAATCAGTTAATCATTTTAATACAAATCTGATTTAAAGTAATAAATTATTAATCGTATTATTTCATCAAAATTAACTAATTATTTATTTCAGAATCATCTTCGATATGCCCTGGTCGCATTGAATTTGAAGTATCAACCTTTAGTGGGCTTCCAAAACTGAATAATATTACTAGTGAAGTGAACACAGAATCACCAGCTGACTGCGCTGAAAAATGTTACAGAAATGTATGATTTGTGATAATTTATTTACATATTAATGCTCGTACTTATTTATTGCAAGTATCGCTTTTTTTTTTCTCTTTGTGTGTGTGAATTCAAGAAATTCATTAAAATAGCTTATAAGTATGATAACAAAAATAAGATAATGATTGAAAGTGATAATATCAATCAAAACTAATTTATGCTTCTTAAAATCATTATTATTCGTATGCAAATATCATGCATTATGCAGGCAGAATGCGTGCTTGCTGTATTTGTACCGACTAAAGTTGGAGATACAACGATTAGTGCAGTATGCATGCTAACAAGTGATCCAGGAATATGTTCAGATGAAGGATACTTTGTACCTCAGCACACAGCTGAAAATGCAATCATCATAAGCTGCTTGAAATGCACAAGTATAGACTTTATTATTACTGCTATTAGTGATTGACTTGACAATAACGATCTAGCAGATTATTGCTTACCATTTTTGATTTTTTGTAATGTTAATTTTTATTTAACAATATTATTTATCAAAATTTTTATCATTGTAATACTACACAAAAAATACTAATAAATTGTAAATAATTTTTATTTAACATAATAATTAACACTAATTAACTATGAACTATTTTCGTTTAGAATGCAACTACACAGTTACTCCTGTAACAGAATTAACAAGGATAAAAGAACCAAAAAAGATTGAACCAGTACTTTCTGCCGAACAATGCGCAAAATTATGCGCAAAGGAAAATTGCACCTATTCACAATATGACCATAAAGCAAATCTTGTGCGTATTTTTGCTAAATTATATAACAAGCAATGATTAATAGTTTTAAATAAATGATAAGTTAAGGATGATTACGGTAAAATAAATAAAAAATATGACTAAGATAAATGATGATTCATGCATACATAGTTAAAATTATTTTCAATACTTATAATTATTTTATTTATTAATTTTTATTACACAATGTAAAATATTAACAGCAAGTATTTCAGTGTTCATTGGAATCATCTATAAGTCATGAAAAATGCTCAACAGAAATGCCAGTAGCTGTTAATGGTGATGAACCAGTATTACTGGAATGTGTTCGTTGCTTACCATAATCTGTATAATATACTGTACATCAGTGTTTCTGTTTTAGATACATTGTTTTCAACGATATATTTAAAAACTTTTTTCATCAATTAATGCTTACCATGAAAAAAATTTTTAAAAAAAAGCAGACAATCTTTTAAATTTTTAATTTACTAATCAAAATTTTGCATTTTTTTTAAAAATTAATTAAGCAGTAGCATTTTGCTTGTTTCATCAACACAAATATTCATAAGAATCTCTATTTGGCAAGCAAAATTTGTTATTTCTATTTAAGACTGGCAATTTTTGCCTCAATATTTTTAAAAATTAATCAAAAAAATTTCGCACAAGCAGTACATTTGTCAAAAAGTCAAGTTTTGAGATTTAAAATTGCTTATCAGATAATTTAATAATTTCATGATGTCTGCCCTTAATTGATTCATTTGCCAATCTGTTTTTGATACTACACATGTACCCGAATCCGAAATTAAAAAATTTTTTAAAGAATAATTACCAAAATATATATTATTATTGTTATTATTATTATTATTACTATTATTATTATTTCTATTATTATCATGGTACAACGATTTCTCCACTATTCTTACGACAACTTTACTACTTAATTGCTTTAACTTCTATTTCTTCAGCCATTTGTTGCAAGCAGTCAAATACTTTTTCATAGAATTAAAGTGATTATTTTTAACACTTACAAAAATATTGTCTGGTGATTACGAATAATAATAATAACCTTTTAATATGGTATAATTGATAGAGACGAATAAACTCCCTGTAATCTGATGCTCTAATTTTTTTCTATCGGGTGTATTTAATAACATTTTTATCATCTCTTTTCCATTTATTTTTAGTAATACATTGTCGAATGTTTGTATTATCATTATCTCAACACTTGATTATTGCTTTTAATACGATAATATTTTATTGTTATTATTATCATTATTATTACTTTCATTTTTATAATTATTCAAACTAATAATGTTTTTTTCTAATCAAGTAAACTATTTGCTCAAAAAAACTTCTTCACAGAATAGTCATGACAAATGAAGCTCTACTTAGTTGGAAGGCAACTTGAAATCTGCAAAAAAAGAAAAAAGATTTTACAGTGATGCATTATTAATTAGAAAAATGATGAATTAGTTTTAAAATCTTTGAAATGATTTTTTTCAGGCAGTCAAAACCACAAAACTTTATACTTTTATTTACAATATTTAAAAATAATAAAACTGAATCAGATTCAATTTAAGAAACAAATAATTTTTGCAAAAGAACGAAATGACAGCAACATTTTTATTTTTTTGCATCATTTCCACATTCTTGAGATTTCTTCGCAGCTACTACTAAATCGCAAGATGGAATAGTACTTGCTGACAACAAGAATTGAGAATCTGATTTGCTTGTAAGAGCGCTCGATGAAATCGCTAGATATAAAAGTTGTAATGAGCTTTGAACAGGTTATTCATGAAATAACAACAAATTCAAAAATTACAGTTTTAAATTTTTGAATACAATAAAGAAAACAAACCACTATTCGTAGATGCAGTACTTCTTATCGAACTCACATCCAAATTACTGAATGATAACTTTGGTGCACTTGTTGAAGACGATAATTTTGAATTGAAATCATAAATGCTACTTGAACGGGATGATTGCTAAAAGTTTTTTTTTCAACTTAATTTTTTGAGAAGAAATCAATAAATGGTAAAAACAATCAATAAAGCTGATTTTCTCTCAATAGACAATTAATTTAATAATATTTTGCAAATTTAAAACAAAAAAAATTTTTTTTAAAACATTTTTTCAATATATTATTATTGCTTTTGTATTTATTTTTCAATATTATAGAAATGAAATTTTTAAAATTGACTAATCAGATTTGGTAAACTTTTTAAGTGTAAAATCAATCATTTGCCTTATCCATGATTACTCTTGAATTAGCAGCAGGACTTCCAGTAAGGTGAACTGTTGACAGCTGCAAATAAATATCAACAATTATAGATAAATATGCAGACTACTGTATGTCATGTTGCGCAGCAAATTAGATTTTATGATTAAAAGTATAAAACTTTGTAAACATAATTTAATATTTTATATGAATTATACATTTTTCAACTTTCAAAAGACTTACTTGAACACGTAGTTTGGCGAGAAAGCGTCTCATTACAATAGTAATTTCGTCGATTTCATCTACTGTTGGCACATTTAAAGATGTACAATCAATGGTTCTCATAGCTGGCATAAAACGAACTTGTTCCAATTTTCGCAAAGCTTTATTCAAATTTACGACTGTCTGTAATAAAAATTTGCTCTTAGTTAAATCAAAATACGATACTTTATTCCTATGCAAAAAAGGATTAATAATAAAATAAGCATAGAAAAAACTAAAAACTTTTTTCTGTAATCATTTTTTTGAATTGCAAAATCTTCAAAAGAATTGAAACTACAAAAATGAATATTTGAGAAAAAATTAGTTTTAATACTTAATTTCAGATTTTAGAAATTATTTACTATACGAATTATGCAAATAAAATTTTCTTACTTTTTGATAGCCATCAATAATTTCACAAACACCATAAAAGCTTGCATCAGATTGTTTATCGCTTGATTGTTTAATTTGCTTGCGAAAATAAATATTCATATGTTTGGTCAGTACAGCATTCAACATTTCTTCTCTCTTACTTAATATTTTTAGCTATAATTGAAATTAATTACTTAAATAAACATTATATAATTTATTTTTGGATGTAATCATAACAACACACATTCAAAGTGCAATACTAAAGTTGTTAATAGATGATTGGAAAATGAATTAATTATGAGTACCATCTCTCCAATCACTGATTGTATTTTAAAAGTCAAATAGTTTCAAATATTGGACAGTGCATTTCAGGTCAAATAATTTCTAGTATTCAAATTCATACTGATTTTTGTATAAATGTTAACTATGATGATAAAAGATTGACATAATTAGTAAAAACAGGTTACAAAGTATAATAGCATTCATATTTATTTTTTAATTTTTTGTTATTCATATAAAAACAGTTTTTTTTTTTTCACACGAAAATTATTATAAATATAAAACTATTAATAAGTGAAAAACTCGTGAACTTTTTTAAAGATTTTTAATGCTTGAAAATATATCTTACACGAGCATCAAAATCTCGAATTTTTTCTTTATCAGTTTTAAGATTTTCTTCAATATTTATTGTACTAGTCGTAATTTCTGATAACTCTTTCATTCCACTGTCCACTTTTGCAGCTCGGTGATTCAAAATCTTGAGCTCGTGCTCTTGAACTTTCGCATCATTATCAGTTTCTTTCAAAGTGCTGTCAGTTCCTGTTTTTTTTCTAAAACTTTCTGAATTTTCCATTTAATAATTTAAAAACAATTATCACTTTTTGTTCAATATTACGCTACACTGTTTTTAAAGTAAACGATGATTAAAATGATGTTTTATGACTGTTTCGCTAATTAATGCTTGAATTTCAAATTACAGGTTCGAAATTTAATAATTTTTAATAAAAATATTTACATAAAGGCCTGTTTAATTTTTTGATTTTTTATCTCCTTATTGTATTGTTTCAGCAAATATTTATGCTGAATTTCCAATTGTCTTGTCCATCTTCCCTCAGCACTATCAAGTCGACTTTCAAGCTGTAAATCCGACAAATCAGTTTATTATTTTATCCGACCAATGAATCTATACTTAAAATAAACAAAGAAATTGAAGTTAACAATATAAGAGAACATCAAAGTATTTATCTCAACGTTTATATGCCATAGTTAGCGCTACAGTTTTTTTTTTCATCCATGTGATCATAAATTGTTTATTATTACATGATAGATTAAGATTAATTTATTCATGCAATCACTGATTACATTAATAAATGGCTGCTCGCACAAATGCTTATAAAATGCATAATTCAAATTTTGATATGTACCATTTGCAATGCATTTTGTGTTCTTTGATGAGAATCCTCAACTCGCTTCTGAAGTAAAGCTAAATTCGAAGAGACGTCATCATGTACCTGTAAAGAAATTCATGCTAAAAATTTTTGAAAAGTAACGAAAAAGCAGCCAGCTTGTGGAAAACTTTTGCTTAACTTAATGCATCAGTGATCTAATAATATACATGCTTATGCTGTTAGCATTTGCAAAAAGTTATTTCAAATATAGCTTAATGATTTAAAACCTTTAGCTGCTTCGTCAAGCCTTCAATGATAACCTGTGCTGTTTCCAAATCATTTGGTAATTCATGGAAAAGAGGACTACTCAGAGTTTTATCACCTTCCCTCTTAAAAGACATTTACTGCTGAAGAAGTTTCTTTATGGCAGTGATAATTAAATATAAACATTCTAATTATCACTACCATAAACATTTTAATCATATATATAAATATATATGCGCGTAAATAATTGTCTTTCATATTGGCTATTGTTGTTAACATGAATGAAAACAAAACAAACGCTGAAATCTCATTATGAATTGAAACAAAGCCACTGAATTGACATCTCATTAATAATTTACGAAGCGAACTTTCTTAATTTTGTTTTTTTTTCGAAAATGTCGGAATAAACTGCATCTTGAAGGCATATGTAACCCAGATATGGTAGAATCAGCAAATGGAATCCCAAGCAACCGACGGACACTTCCGCAAGGGTTAAGAATGACAGCCATATATCAGTTGTCCCTTAAATACTTGAGAAATCACTCCACTTCTATTCATCCAAATAATCATATCATTTCCCATAAATTCCCAATCGTTCTCTGCTAGCTTAACATTTACCGATTGTTTTGAGGTTTTTGTTACATGAGTAAAGATTTCCGTGACTACATGCAATAATCAAATTTGTTATAAACAGTTATGGTTGTAAAGTAAATGCTGTACGGGATAAAGAAATTCCTGATATATTCAAATAGCTGGGAAAATAATTCATTGCAAAGAATCAAGCGGAAATTAATATCACTATATAAAGTAATTAGTGCAACCGTTGCACAGTCTTCTAATGATACTCATTTTTATCGTTAAAGTAGCTTGCAAATAATAAACAGGATTTACTATTACAAATTTTAAAATTAAGTCCTGAACAACTTATTCACAACATACTTTGCAAAAACATTTCCTGATGGCAAGTACGAGTATTTTATTAATAAGATACCAGTCTAAAAGTCACAAAGAAAACAAAATAAGAAGCGCAATTTCAAAGTCAAGATTATGTCAGGGGGACTTGAATTTGACCATTTTAGTGCTCCGTTTTGTAGATTCTGGTAATCAACACATCTCCCAATGATAAATTACTTTCCGTTGCTAACAATGCATTATTTTCACAGTTTACAAGATCCACTGAACATGATATAGTTCCCTACAAATATTTAATATACTTGAAATAAAAAAAAGTTTCATAGTTTCAGAAATATATGAATTATCAATCCAACATCTTATCTTCAGAACTAGATCAAAATTTTTCCGATTCACTTCCACGCTTATTTTTACTAAATTATAGTAAAGCATAAGCTATACTTACTTTTAAGCGCTGTAAATTTGACAGCATAACACACAGTGATATACCATCTTCATTATCTTCTATTATCCTTTCCGTTGACACATCAAAATGCTAGAAAATACTATCATCGTCATAGAAATTTAAAATATTAAAGCAAAATTCATGATAAAAAGAAAATTCTAACGTTTCTGATTTTTCACAGAAAAAAAGCAAGAAAATACTTCCGAGCTTCAAGTGCCTGAATAAGTCTCAATATCTGATGCATATCTTCTAGATTAAAAGTATTATCAGATAAACCTTGGGAAAACGTAGATGTGCAACATATGAAAGGGCGGTAGATGACCGTTTTAACCTTGAACTTTCTGTGTTATTTTCATAAGAAAGTTCACTGACGCTACTAAATATGTATACTTTGTTTGTGAAATGCCCAGCATAATCGAACCAAATAGTTACACACAACTCCTCAGCCGAAAATACCACATATATTGGATTTGGTAGCTCTACAAGAAATAATATCAAATTGATAACAAACATCTCAATCATATTTACTATCATACAAAAAATGCACCTAGACAGTTTCAAATATCTAGTTTAATTAATTTTGGCAAAAAACATGCAACACTGTTAATAAAGAGCGACCAAGAACTATTCAAATCAAAGCAACCAAAAAATGGCTTTCCCTGGGGTAAGCTAGTTACTTTTCTTACATTTTGCTCTAATAAAGATAAACTAAGTTTTGACAAAAAATGCTCTGTAAATTGCAAGACATTCAATAACATAAAAATCATTTTCAAAGCATTCGAAAAATATAAGAGCTCCTTGGTATCTAATAAACCTCTCCTAAATAAAAAGTAATATCAATATCTGCGAAATCCTTCAAATTAATACCATGCATATAACGCCAGTGAAGTGTATGAAAATTGAATGATGTGGTGTGACCAAAACAAACTAATGGATCTCTCAATCCCCGTGGGAGAATTAAATTTGATTTGAGTTCCGGAATCTGTACGTTACCAACTTTTGCGTCATTCGAAACTTCTAAAAACAACAATATGGCTTTTAGTAAATCTTTGCAATGAGAAACCTTGAGATAAATAAATACTGTTCTCATATAAAAGTACTGAGAATATGATGGTACAATTATAGGGACGTACAATGACATTTGCGTCCTTGTAGCAGTGAATGGAAATAAATTACAATTACCATAAATTTTTTCTCTTTCCATCTCACTACAGATGAAAAATTGTTCTAGTCAATTATTTTCTCAACTCATCCATTTATTTTGCTATTAGCCAAATATAAAAATTAAAGAATTTAGATAATACGATACAGCAACAAACTGATACTCTCCGCACCTTGGAAAGTCCTCGTTAACATTTCGAGAACTGTTGCTTCATCTGCTACATGCCGCAATAAATGCTTCATAAACACGCCATTTTTTTCGCCACGTACTTCAAAAGCATTAATTCCACTGCTACTGAAAAAATAATGCAAAATATTTTCTTCAAGGAATTATCTATAATAAACTTTTTACTAGCAAAAAAAGATTACGTTGCATACACACATACAGTGTTGCGAGCTATGCCTGATTTTTTAATAGTATCCATATCATCAGAACTTTTCACCAAATCATTACATCTGAAAGATTGTAATAATTTTAACAAAATTACAATCAGAGATCATAAAATTCAGTAACATGGAAGTTCTCATTAAAAAACTGTCTGCTCAGGAGAACACAAGAACAATTAAAAAATAGTAGCACAGCTATACTTGATATTTTTCCGACAAACATCAAGAAGTATTAAATTCAAAGCTGGATGTGAGCTCTCCAAAACTGATAAAATCCAATCAACAGAAATAGCGTCATCCAATGAGTAATTAGAGATTGGAGCATCCACCGGCAATAAATAATTTTTTCCATTTCTTTCGAAACCATGACCAACAAAGTAGAAGATTGCTAAATTAGATATATTTTATAGTCTACCAATACGCAATATGCAAAATTAAAGAAAAATAACTCACCATATACTCCATCACCAAGAAGTTTTTGGTATTCACTGATGAAAAAATACATTTCTACAAGATTTAAATCTCCGAGAGTAACTGTTTTGTACCTGTAAATATCATTAGAGGTGACGAGCTTATCAATTCACACAAAATATAAAGATTAGATTCGAAAAAATAGGATATGTCCCACACTTCTCTATTTTAAACCAATGAAATTTTCTTTTGTAAGGAATGTCCTAGAACAAATGGCAAAAATAATAATCACCCTGCAATTTCATACTTACGCAAGATTTTGCAATGATTCTGCAAACATTTCAGCATCACAATGAGGAGTAACTAAACTTGGAATATTCATATAGTTACAATTGCTTATAATTAAAGCTACTTTATCAGTTGCAATTAATTCTGCATTCCATCCACCTGAAAACAACAACAAAAAACAGAGATTCGTAATGATTCCGCATTTATAAAACTAAAATTAGATGAAAATCTAACTAAAATTGTAAGATTTGATGATAGCTGCAAACAAAACCTGTATCACTACGGCTATTCTGAGTACTGCCAGACAGTAGAGGTGGTAAATTCTTGCTTCCGACACATCTTGTGCAAGTGTTTACTGCAACATGAAATTATTGCACTATAATCCAAGAATGCAACATTGCTTGCTTCAAAAAGTGCTACAGAGATAACAATAACTGCATAACAAAATTTTTACAAAATGCGAGACACATAAAATGCATAACTACTGAAAACTGAAAAGAACAAAGTTCTATGCAATACATTTTAAATCATCGGTTAGAAATGATGAGATATTTATTCCATTTGTTATTAGATGAGATCGAAATGGCTTTTCGCGGTTTCGATAAAATAATGAATATTCAAAGCCTTCTTCGATTTCATTCCAAACTTTACATTTATAAATTAGATTACTTCTACATTTACATCTGAAATGTCTATTATTTGATTTCTGAATTCAGTACCGTGATTCCTACATTTTTCAAAAATTCATCCTTGGTGATTAATAAAAAAGAGAAAGAACAAATGAAAGTACCTAGTAATGAGAAATGCTTTTCCAGTTCCACCTTCTACTTCTTTTTCATTTTCTAGCCACTGAAAATGGGGCCAAGGGAAACCCCGAGCATGACAAACTAGTTGCAGTAAACAGTTATCAGTACCCAACACTTTTATAGTGACAGGTTCTTCAGCGGTCCATTTTACTGGTACTGCAAACACATTTCACATAATTGTAATGGGCACTTTTGAAATCTTATTTTTTAATCTTTATCTTTAGAACACTATATGTAAAAGAATGGTATAATTATTGACTAAACAAAATTCAGAACTTATGCCTATTGCGAAAATTAAAAAAAAAAGAGAATGCACCAAATTTGCGTCTTAACGACAGCTGAGGCCCATCCATGGAATTCCCATGAAGTTTCGACAACTGTTGAAGTTTAGCCAGTAAACTTTTAATACTGAGCCCATGATTGCCCCAGAAATAAAGAATTACAGAACCTTGATTTGTGGAACGCAAAACACTATCATATTCGGAAACACTGAAAAACTAAAATGAAAGTTTGATTTGTTATAATAATGATAACATTTACAAAATGGATAAATGATTCAAAACTTGCACCTCAGCTATCGTGTGACAAGAATTTGATTAAAAATAAGATTTGATCAAAAACATTTCAGATTGATTCGTGGAAGTGACGTAGATAATTGAAATAAATTAATAATGCATGAAAGTAGGTTTTCACAAACAAAATTAATAAAAATAGAGAATTAACCTCAGACTAAAAGGACCGTTTGATGAGCTATCAACCAACTTGGTCCATACATTTTGGAAGTTTAAAGCAAAAGACAAACGCAAATTAACACTATTTGGTAGTTCTGCTAAATTTGTTGATAAATCATATTCGTTGGCAGAAACATGGCCACCACATCCTGCTGCATTGACTTGCATTTTTTATAATATCTGCAGTAAACCCAAAATATTGGAAATTTCTCAGTTTTATATTAACAAAAAACATCCAATTGCTTTTTTTGGCATGAGTTACCACTACTCATCAGTTACTAATTGATGTTTGTTTGATTTGTCGGCAGACTTTTTCTAGCAAATAAAACAAAATCATAACCAGTGAACTATCTTTCCAGCTTACCTGTAATTTTTTTCATTTATCCTTTGCTGTATCATGATAACAAGTTTTACATTAATTTCACATTTTCTAGTTAAAGATTACAGTGCAGCTGAAATAGTAACAAGCATTCTAAGAATTGAACTTGATTTGTAGTCAAACAGTGAAACGGACTATACATGATTACCATGGTTTAATTCGGTACATTTGAGACTTACAGAACGAAATCGAAAACTAAGACAGAAGCGAAATATGCGCTTCACTTCTATCCCACAGTTATTTTCGCAAAAAAATAAATGCGAGAATGATACCTGTATAACTGTTTGCAGTGAAGGTGTTAACTTTGCGGTGATGCTGATCTCAATACCATATTTTTGGCTTCTGTAATGAATGATTAATAATATTTTCCTGAGGGAATATGACAACTGTTCAAACTAACGAAAACTCTCTGTTTTGCATTGAAAAATGAATTGAACTGATTCAGCTGATCAAGCATTCATATATTTCGAATGCATCACAGTAAATCTTGTAACATACACGACCAACAGACTGCAATTTACATGGTAAACAAATCTTCAACAATTACTCATCATCCATACTCTGAAACATCATGCTACAACTCTATCAACTGCTAAATTTGGATGAGATTATAAATTGCATAACGGGATAAAAAGATGACCATTGTTATTCATGAGCATGACACAGTTTAATGGTTGGGGAGTATGACCTTGTATTATGATGAGAGATCATGGCGTGCGTACATGCATGGATGGGATAATGCATGTATAAAGTATAGATGTGAAGGGAATACGAGTGCTATCTACGCGTTTTATTAAGTAATTACTGGCAATTCTAATTTTATTTGAAAATTTCTTGGATGGGAAGAGAACTCGCTGTTGAAAGATGGTTTTTAATGTCTTAGCGGGAAAATTGTGTGAGTAAAGTTATAAATAATTAACAAGACTAGTAATTGAATTTAGCACTCTTTTGTTAATCTCTAAATAGGTATCGTTCGTGAAAAATGGTTAGACTTATTTTCTAATTTTTTGTTGGCATTGTTATTTTTGGCAGTACAAGTTATACTTCATTTGTAATGTTTTTCATTGAAAGTAAAAGTTGATAGGTATTTGGTCTGCAGCATAGGAATAATAGTAAGAGTATAGAGTAAATGTTTAGTTAGCATTTAACTTGAATGGATTAGGCTAGATGACGTATTTCCAGAGTAAAATGTTTGTTGGCAGTTACCGTAATGGCCTAATTTGATGCTTATAGCGATTTCTTACTGTTCGGCGCTTTGCCAAAGACTGAGCGCTTCTATCTCTACGTCTCTGTCATTCTCGACAAGGGCATAGTGAATAAGTTGAAAAAAGGAAAATGGATAGGAATGGAGAGAGAGTGATGGGTAGTTGTTTGGTGGCGAGATAGTGAATGAATGATGGAGATAGAGAAGGAGAAGGAAGTAATAAATGAATGCATGGCAAGCAGTTTGTTTGCTTGCACAGCATTGCCATTATGAGATGGTTGGTTGGTGGGCCGAGAGCAGGGCAAGTGTGGGTTGTGTGGTTGTGGAGCTATGGAGTGTAAGGTGTAAGGAGAGGGTAGATAGGTAAATAGATAGATAGATAGATAGATAGATAGGTTGATAGATAGATAGACAGATAGGTTGATAGATAGATAGACAGATAGGTTGATAGATAGCGGATGGGTAAGGTAGAGAATTTGAAATGTGAATGCAAGCAGCTGCTGCTACTGCCGCTGCCGCTACCGCTGCCGCTGCTGCCGCTGCTGTTGCTGTTGCTGTTGCTGTTGCTGTTGCAAGGCGTGTTATTGTCGCTTGCACAGAGGGCGTACATTGTGCAGGTGCGATAAATTCAGCAGCTGCACGGTATAATTATGCCGGTTGTTTTAAAATAAATTTTTTCATTAGTTGGTTTTACAAGTTTTTTGTATTAAGTTATTATTTTTGTTCATCTTTTCATTAAAAGGTTGCATAAATTTCAAGTACTACTCATTGGAAGTGTGTGGATTCCTTTATTCATGGCTGTGAGTGAAACGATGGCACACTGGTGCAGGCTGCTAACTGCAGTGTGTGAATGCGTTCTTCTTGTACAGTAGCTGATGTTAGGTTATTCGTCGTTTATAGGTCTTATAGCTAACTAACTTGCTTACTTTATTTCAATTTTCTTTGCCCTACTGCATAATGTAATCATACTATTCTGTTTTGTTGGTTAGCATAACTTTCTGTTTCTGCATGCAAACACGCTTCTTAGCTTCTTTCTGCTGTTTTCATATTAACCATATCTGAAGTCCGCGTCATATTACATCGCGTAACGCTATGGCAGTATTATGCATTGCTTCAGGCTGATAATATTTCAATGCTCATTTATTTTTTTAGCTTTTGAATGTAAACTGTACTTTTGCTTGCATGATTTCATGTTTATTTTGTAAAGGTAAAATTTAGGTCAGTTGTAAACTATTTTATGAAGAAGGAGCATGTAATCAATTCTCCTTGTTTCATAATCAGAACAGTTTACCTATTTATGGTCATGTTAGGTTATAGATCGATAGATCCATTACTAGGTTGTTATGTTCTTCACATAAAATGTCTTTATCATAGCACAGTTGGATTTGATGAACCGCTTGATGATTTTAACCACATGTAAATTAAATGCGTGAATGCTGTAGAAGAGTAAACTGCTTGTTTGTAGATTTTTGAATGCTGCTGGATACAGCACAATGTCGACACAGTGAAAGTGCTTTTTCGCGCTTGTTTGGTTTTTGACGGATTTTCAAGAGGGCATATGTATGCATGGAACCACCTGCAGAAACATCTTGCTCTCAACAACTTACATCCGTCAATAACAATAATAACAATACTAGTAATAATGCAAGCAGGTTACAAGCAATTTCATGTCATTTTTGCTTCAGTTAAAGTGGGTTTCGTCTTTTAAGAAACACAGTTGGAGCATCTTCACGTGGGCACATATTGATAAGATCGTGTAGATCTTAGTGCACCAAGTTGTGAAGAACTGCTTAGTGTTAAGAGTGATCGTAAGAGTAGATACTTGCTTACAAATCAGTCGAAATTTCAAAGAATGGTTTTGTGACCTCGTCTTCATTCCTATAGGAAAGAAGACGTTTTTTTTCTTTTTTCGGCTGAGATGAAAGAAGATAAATTTTATTTGTGCTTATTCTGTATATCTGTCTTGTGATTGTCGCGAAATATATGTTATGTGAAGCATGAAGAGTCTTTCAAGATGCCACTGAATGCATGCTGGTTAGGTTTATTGTAACTGAGTTTTCAGTCTGGATGAGAAAGTAACACAAATGTTGGAGCGAGGTGCATCCGCAGCACCACCAACTACCTATCAACTTCAGATTGATCCTAACATTACATTTAATTCTGTGAACCGTCCATTTGAAGAGTTGCCAGAGAATTTCTTGGAAAGCATCAGTCCCCAACAAAACCAGGCTTCTGCATCGCAAGACAGTCCACAGCTGGTATCATTGGCACCTATGAGTATTGGTTCAAATGACAAGTGAGTGTCAAAGTGTTATAATGTTAGCATTTACAGCTTTCATGTTTCCCACTTAGCATAAAAATACGTTTTGTAGTTCATCTGTTTCCATATTGCATTGTTTTATTAAATAATCTTCCTAACTATTTGTTATGGAGATTTTGATTACTGAAAATTCGTTTTGAATGCTTCATACAGCACCGTAGTAATTATTACAGGATCTCTATTTTTCAATGTATGTTGCTTGTTGAGGTGAATATAAAGACGGTAAATTGCGTCATTGCAGCTTCGGAAAAACGTTTGATTTCAGTGCGTACGTAACCTTAGCACCCATGTCTGCGACACCTTCTTATGTGGGCACAATGAAAATTGAACCATTGCAAGACCAGATTCATAGTACATCAATGCAGCATAACAGTCACTCTTCTAGTTTGGATAAGCTGAGGTAACTCTACGTAAATTTCTCCTGGACGGTTGTCGGTTTTATGTGGTGGCAATAGTTTGTACCAGAGACAACATTTTTTAAAAATAAATTTATCACAGTAACAAGATCGAGAAATTAATGATATATAGTAAAATGTATGTCCACATCCATTATTTTGTGAGTATCAGGTATGTACAATGTATCGTGATTTCGTGTATATACATTGTGTAGTGGTTAGTTCAATATCAACTGTAGCTAACCGTTATTATGAAGATTCACTATTCCAATTTCTAATCTCTCATTATCTGAAAGTCTTTGTTAATCATACTAAACTTTCAAGGTTTTAAAATCTAATGAGTCATTTTAGTTTTAGCTCTGGGCCGGCTGGTCTTCTTTCTCCATTACAAACAAACACGCGATCAGATAATTTGGTGTGTGCAAATTTACTGGACGCTCATCAAAACGGCAGTCGAGCTAGCGAAATGTTGGCTAATTTGAGAAGACATCCGTATATCAAAGAAGAGGTTCGAATTTCATACATGTACAAGACGAATTAATTCTTGGGTTTTTAAAATGAATTTGAAATCATGTTAATTTGCACATGTCATTAAAGATTTGTGACTCATTGGTTTTGCACTGTTTCTTTATCAGGTCGATCTTGGACAGGACTTCAAGACAATGGATTCGCCATTTATATCCCATCAATCACAGCAGTCGGTATGTGGTTAAAAGCAAATAAATATGATTGAAAAGTTGAGATATGTGTGAATTAGATTTCGTCTTCTGTTACGATTGAAAGTTATCATTATAATATTACAGTCTGTGACAGAGTCGTTCCGTTTCTAAGTTTTTTGATATTTGACGAAATGTTCTAGACTAGTTTGCTGAATCAAGATGACCATCAACAGGAACTGGACCATCGTTTAGCCAATGCTGAAACTCCACCTGCAGTGAGCAATGTTGAACTTGCGAGTTCTTTTATTGCAACTATGATAGGTGAACAGGTGTGCATTGTTTTAGTATCACTAATTATGGTAATTTTTCCTGTTCTCATCATTTGAGCAGATAATCTCAACAAAAGTTCGTACTACATTGTTTTGTTCCTTTCGTTTTAAATGTTTTTGGTAGTTTAGGCTTAAAATGTTTATGCTATCACTCTTAAATGCAGTTCTTTGAATATGTGTTCTCTACTTATGATGGTTCTCTATTTTTTTTATCATGACTTTTATTTCACCAATGTTATATGTACGTTGAAGACAGTATCATTTCAGCCTCCTAGTTCACCTGCTCCGCGGCAAGCAATATTTCGCCAGAATCGACGTAATTTTTCTCTCAATTCATCGGAATTGCGTAGCAGTGATGATCTTGAAGTCAATGCAGCAGGAACAAGCACAGATGATTTAACGTTCTCTGATGATAATGGTGAACCAACCAGCACAACGAGACTTACTTCTAACGCTGGTTAGTCTCCACGAGCACTACAGAAATTTATGGAATCATTGTCTTGTCTCTGAATCCTCAGGTTGTATTCTAGTATTAAATATTAATTAGAGTTCAGTGCGCAACTTCTTTAGGTGGACCTCGTGCTAGCTATTCTACGAAAGATTCCACTGATCCTTTGAACGCAGAGATAGACGATGACATTTATATCGATACCACTGATCTGTGTAAACGAATTGCTTGGGAACTTAAGCAGCACTCCATACCTCAAGCTATCTTTGCTGAAAGAATTCTTTGCCGGTATCACTTTGTCATTATTGTGTTAAATATCATTACTTGACTAAGATTTCATTATATTTAAAGATCTGTAGTGCATTTTATAATTTTCCAGTAATTTATAGAAATTTTAGTTAACTTTCACTTGATGTACGACCTTCAGAAATGTTTGCGTATTCATGTCATATCATACGTCCTTCAGTTGATTGCTGTTCCTAAACTTATATCTGTTGCTAGATAAATGATTGAAGTAATGCCTTTACATTTTGTGCTTACTAATTTGAGATGAGAGTAATGCTATTTAGCATGAGTAGTAAGCAAATTATTAATATTCTTATGCAATTATGTTTTTTGTTCAGTAGTCAAGGTACTTTGTCCGACTTGCTGAGGAATCCAAAGCCGTGGAATAAGCTGAAATCTGGAAGGGAAACATTTAGAAGGATGTTTAATTGGGTTCAGCAACCTCTTGAATTGCGATTGGGTATTCTTGATATGTACAAAGGCAAAGGTAATAATGTTCTTCCTATCTGTATAATTATATTTTCGATTTTGATGAAAATTTTCATTCACAGAATATTATGTTTTATTGTAATATGTTCAGGTATGTTGCCAGCATCATTGACTCCGCCCACGCCAGCACAAAACGCGCGCCAGGGTTCACGACATAAAGGACGAGATGGTGATGGTGATTTTTTGTTTAAAGCTTGTTTACTGATCTTTTTTTCCATACAGACAAACTATATAAATAAAATGTTACAGGCTTAGGTGGCACCAAGAGGCCGAGACTGGTTTTCACGGATATTCAAAAGCGGACTTTACAGGTGAGTTTTTAGTTTCTGCGTAGTGTTTAATTTTATTCAAAATCTTTCGTTGTCAACAACTGGCTTTGGTTTAGAATCAGAAAATTCTGATGCTCGTTACAGGCTATTTTCAAAGAAACACAACGTCCAAGTCGTGAGATGCAGCAAACAATAGCTGAGCATCTACAATTAGATCTGTCAACGGTAGCAAACTTTTTCATGAACGCTCGACGGCGTTCCAGAAGTGGTCCTCTGATGGGTGATGCTCCAGCACCTTATCAGCAAGTATAGTTCTTGAAATAATCATAGGAATAGTTGGGTCCATAGCTTTAATTGGTGTACATTTATTGATTATCAAAGTTGTTTCAGATATTGAACCAATGTTTTCTCAAAAGAATTCAGTAATGATAAATCAATAGATTTTGAAGATCATTGTGTACTGTACTGAAGAGTAGAAATTATTTCCCAAATTTTAAATAGGTGCGACCAATAACTCCACCTCCAGAATCACCACCACCAAACCGATGTTCAAGCAAAGCACGAGTAAATCGTCACATCTCCCATAGTATTCCGGACAATACATCTGTTTCAACTAGTTCACGAATCGAAACAACAGTTGCCCAAGTCGTAGAAGAAGCTGCAGAGTATGCACGGCGCTTTGATGAGGTTATTTAAATGAAGCCTTTTACATTCAAAGTTCTTTCTGTTTCTAGTGTCAGAAGTAAACCAACTTGCATGAAAATGATGTTAAGAATGAATTAATTCAAAGTTCTTATTATAGAATACAGAAATAAAATTTTCTGTCATGAGCACAGTGTATTTTAGTTCAATTTTGTAGGGAGTGTTCTGTGATGAAAAAAATCTCAAGTTCCGCATTGGTGAAATGAATAATGGTATTTCATTAGGGAACAGTAATTCAAGAATTGATTACGACGACCAAGCGCCTGAGTATAAAGTAATTCAAGATTGGATGAGCTTTTTTTTTTCATAATTTTACTGATTCTTATTTTCTGACGATTCAGCATTATCTAGTTTACTAATATCAGTCTGTTGAAATGGCGGAGCTGACAGAGAATATGAAAAGTATTGTAAAAATCTTTTAATTTCCTTGTTTTTGCAACGCAGGACTTGTATTGTATATTCTGTCGCAAATTTTTTGTTTCAGAATTTCTGATTGCAATCAATTTTGTATTTTGTCATTATTTCAGATGATCCGGTTATCGAATGAACAATCTCTTTCTATAGATTCGAGGCAGATTACGACTGCAGAAGAACTGCTTGCAGGTGAACTTCCAGACAGTGAAGTGCAGGTAAATCGTAACCCAAATTCGAACATGCCGACGATTAAGATGGTGAGTGTTCCAGTTATTGAGCAACGTCCCTTTGAAAGATTTTCAAGAAGTATTTGGTCTTGATGGTGGTTTGCTCGAAGATTTGTTTTAATGAGTTGCATAAGGTCGTTTCATCATTAAATTTTACTATTTGTCATTGAATGTGACTGTATTGTGCAGTAGTTATTTGCTACAATATGGTTTTGTCTTTTATTGTCTCCTGTTTAAACATAGTTTATAGCTCTAATTGTCTATGCTTATATTTGAAGAACAAGCAAGATTACTCTTAAAAGAATGTGCTCATTATTTTAGGACCCAGCAATCGAACAGCAGCGGTGTCACCCGGTGATGACTTTTGGTAGCAAAATGATAGTTGTAAAAGTAGAACGAGATAATTCATCTTCTGATTCTGCTGTTGCTAATTCACACTGAGTATTAAATTCTGGTCGCAGTAATTTCTAGGTCTTTTCTGAATCATCAAAAGACAAGCTAATTAAAGCTTAATTGTTTTGTACTTTGATGCTATTCCGAGAAATCGGTTGCCAAGTACTTGTTAGTGTACAAGTTTGCTGCATTGTGATATTGCAGATCTCTTTTTTATGCTGCTAAATGAATAATTATTTTAAGCTTCACGTAAATATGTATACCTGGAGAAACGAATATTTAGTCTTTGTGTCTCAGACGATATTTTTTACTTGCAATGTAGTTACAAATTTTTTAGATGACATCAGTGTGTGGTAAAATTTTGTTGCGTTTCTGTTTGTCAAATTTCTTCTCAGTATATTTTGGAAGCCATTTTAAACCCAATTTTCCACTGTATGTGAATTTTGTTATTTAGTATAGACCAGTCAGTTTTTACGTATATATGCTATCCTTCTCTCACTGGTGTCATTTTTGTTGCTATCAATATTTTTTGATTGACGAGATTTGTGGAAATATCCTCCCATTTCCAACCACTAATTATTTCAAAAGGGAAATAGAATACAGTCTTCTCAATATGAAAGTTTGTAGTTTTTGTAATATATGGGAAGTAGCTTTCTTAAGAGCCAAAAAAGGGAGAAAAGTTGTTGTTTTACAATGATATCTAGATTTTGTAGCATTCCAAACCTCACTTCATACTTGATAAATGTATTATAAGTTGCAAGCTTTAATGACTAGTAGGGATGATATCGTAGAGCATGATCAAGTATTACATTTTTCCATTAAAAAGCACACTGCTATGGAGTTGCACATTTTTCTGCAACATGTGTGCTGGATGTCCACCTCTTAGTCAATCCGACTGTTGAAAATCTTGTCAGTTTAGTCAATCCAACTGTTGAAAATCTTGTCAGTTTCCTAAACATTCCAAGCATTGGGAACCTTATGTGGCTTGTAGATCAGTTTTTGGTGTTCTAGGAACTGGGAGGATACATTGTCTTTAAAGTTTATGGTATAATCTAACGCGACTTCCTACATTACGAGAATCCAGCTCATCCATGTGGAAATTTCGATTGACAATATTTAGTGGAATCGTAATCTGAGGAGCTGTGAGATGGTTGTCGTTCTGATTTTGTGTGCAAAATTTTCATTTGTATAGCTTTGGTGAAAATTTTGTTTTCCTTTTTCTTCTACAGGATTGTTTTGGTCTATTGTTAAATTAGCAAATGGAGTGGGTTTCTAGTCATCTAAGTGAATGATAAATTCTATTCTATTGAATTTAAGTTCCTGTTTGCAATTTTTTGGATAAGGGTCTGTGCGAGTCATGTCAAGGTCTGAAACTTTATAAGATTTTATGTCGTTTCTTTCTTTTACTATGTTAGGCTATTCCGAATACCTTTAAAAGACTGTTTCCTAATAGTTCCTTTCTTGGGTATCCCATGTTCGTGTTTTTTTGATTAATAGTATTTTTTTTTGTAACCTCCTAATCTTTTAAAATCGTTAAATTTTTAATGGAAGTATTGTTTGTTACTAATCAGAAAATAATAACTGTGTAAATAGCGTTCAGTTTCATGCATAACAAACTTTTCATTTAAAAAACATTGTGTACCTAAAATGCTTTGTTCTTGGTGCTGTGTGAGATTTGCTTCAAAGTTATATACATTTGATAAATTGACGTACGCAGATGGAATTATGGATATTGTGGATCATTAAAAGAGGAAACGATAAGTGCGTTTAGGTAGTTCTGGCATTTGCAACAGGTTCAAGGGGAAGGTACATGGACTGGTACGTTTCAGTAATTTAAGTTCGGACATTCTTTTAAGGATTTCGTTGTAGAGGGCATTTTTATATTAATAGTCGTGTGTGGTTAAAGATAGAGAAGTAGTGAATAATTCAGTTTGTTATATGCTCAACTTCATTGTTTCTTGAAGTGATTAGTATTTGTGAAGGCTAGATGGGGACAGTTTCCATAATTTTATCATTAGTAGTGTACATGGTCGAAATTTCTGTCTATATGGTTAGTAAGCAGTGTGAGTTTAGATTGATGAAGTGCTGCTATACTATTCAAGTGAATATGTAGTAGGAGAAAATAAAGAAGTGTGCGATTCATCCATGTATCATTCACCTAGTCGAAATGAGAGATTGTTGAAGAACATGTTATGAATTGCAAACCAAATAATTTCATCCATTTAAGTTTAACTTGAAAGCGAAGCAGTATTTGGCAAATATTCCAAGACAAATGAGTTATTCGATCATGCCAGAAATGAAGTCATATTGTGCATCATTTAATGAGATAGTGGAAGTGAAGTCGAAAGAAGCAAGCTATTATTGAACAAACAAAAGTAGGGTAGAAACGCATTGCACTGATCATTTAATTAGTATCAAAAATTTATGCGAACAAGTTGTCCAAAATAGTCGGTTCATCATTGAATAGTATTGTATTATTTCAGATTCTATAAACTGTATGATTTCTAAGAAATTAATCGACAGTACAGTAAGATCAAGTGTTTTGTGCGAAATCTAATACATTCTGATAATTGTTCACAGGAAATAAAACATGAGTCTATAGTTTATTATGCATTGTCTTTGCTCCTTCGTTTAAATTTTTACATATATTCAATATCAGGTATAGAGATTAAATCGTGTTTAAAAAAAATTCATCAGACAGTTATAAAAACTAAAATTGTTGATAATAGTCTAAATATCGTGCGTAAATAAATGTAATACCTGTTTACATATGTTGGTAGATGATTGTTTGTTTGATTTTTTTGATTTAATTTCATCAATTTTACGTGAGCTCCGGGTATTTATGCAAATTAGCAGGTGAGTTGATTGCTTTTTACCTGTAATTAATTAGTTTATTTTTTATTCTGCATGAAATAACTATATATAGAAAGCGGAAAAAATTTTTACCAGTAAAAGTTTGAAGAAAAGCTTGCCGATATTTTTTAGAAAATATGCTATATAAGATAGGGTTGCAAGCAGAATTGGAATAATAACAGCAACCTGAAATGAATGAATCAATTATAATATGTCTACTTCTAGTTAATTAATTATAATCCCAGTATTATTTATATTTTAGCAAATTTAAAAAATGATAGAATTACTTTAGAAACAGTTTTAAAATTTCAAATGATAATTGATAGTCCTTAAACTGATTGCAGTCAGTAGTAACTCATAAATTTACCTGAAATATAAAATACTGAGGTGAAAATAATGTGAAGAGCATTACCACTGTGATCATCGGTTTCCATAAAAAATATAGATAACAAGCGTTGCAAGTGAAATGGCAACCATGACAGGAAGAATACTATCACAACCGATGCTAGAAGGTCAAACTAGTGCTGAACTATTATTTAAGTTATTTCTATCATAATTGTTTTTATTGATCAGGTGAAATTAATGTGCAGTTATAGTTATACATAAGTGATACTTATAGCTTGATTGTACTGATAAATAATGAACAAAAAAATCTAACTTGAGAAATTTAGCTTAAGAAGAATTCTAAGTAATGATCGTAAGTAAATCTATTATTTTTTGGTGACTTTATTCAAACTCTCATATTTTTGACTTACTTCCTTTTCATTAATTGTTTGATGATGATAGCTTCTGACTAAATCATACCTAACACTTTGATTACTGAATTTTTCTGGGTTGCGGATTTACCGATACACGATTGCCCATCATTTTTTCTATATTTATCAGCTTGGTACAATTTAATACCGATCAGAAAATATGCAACTGTTATCAGTACTGCTAAAATGAAATTGAAAATCAAAAAATGATACATTACAAAATTGCTCTTAAAATAATCATTTATAAAATTTTTAGCAAAACAAAAATGTAATTAGTTGTACTTTTTTAAATGAAAGAGGATGTTATGATGTGACATGCAATTTTTTATAACAAAAAAATTAATGAATTTCATTAAATAAGTTCATAAATATCAGAATATCAACAAGTCACATCCTTCATAATTATAATTTTACGACGAATATTTCATTCGCATCTCTGACAAATTCAATTTCTTCAGATCCTTCATATATATATATATA
>UYYF01004545.1:0-18654 GCA_900618365.1 Thelazia callipaeda
AATGGTAGGCAATGTTTTTCTACCTCAGTTGTCATACAGTTTCCCAGATGGAAATAGAATGAATACTCGAAACGAACAGACTATTCACATAGAGACAGGACTGAATACATTGAATCATGTTAGTACACTTTTTTCATCTAAAATGAGTTGCTTGAGAATGAATTTATTATACTTTTTTGAAGCATGCAAAATGTGAGCACTTATGTTCTCCTAGCATATAATAAGGCATTCAAATTAAGACTACATTTTTAAAATTTAAGCAACAACTCATACTAATCAAGACAAAGCAGATTCTTGAATTCAGTTCAATTCAAGCAGAAGTAACCCAAGCCATACCTCTCTCTTCATTAGCTACCACTTCATCAACAGTTCCGTTGTACCAGAAATACAGGTCAACTTGCAGTCTTATGAATATTTCTGCTCCTTAACAATTCAGCATTGGCGATTAATAAAACAAATGACGCCATGCTGAGAATCTATAATAAATAATACGTATATCACAAGTGTTAAACGTGAAAATTTTATTTAGAGCTCTTTCAAAAATTATCCTTTACCAAATATCATGAAATCACAACGAAAAATGCAATTCGTTGTAACACAAAATTCAACCTTTTTGTTACTTCCCTTTCATTTGTTACCTCACAACTCAACGAATACGCGATCTGAAACCTAGTTTTAAACTCCAAATCTTTGCAACATTTTATTCAAACTTGAACGTCACGCAACACATTTCATATTCCTGGATACTCCACTCTTCAGTAATGTGTAGATCTAAATTTGGAAATAAAGAATGAAAAAGAGTATTTTCAGTATAATTGGTGCTTTTCTAAATTGATTATGTAATGTTCTATTATTTATCCACTCTATGTGCGTGAACTATTTTTTGCTTCTTGCACTGTTTCAAAAAAAATTGAATGGAATTCTTTATAGAAATATTCATGTGTGAGTATTAATATAAGTCATTTAAAAGATAAGTGTTGTTGGTTTGACTAATATCAAGAATTCATTTGATTTCGAGTCATTACTGGTTGAAAAGTATTTATACTTACTTGATAAAAATGTAAAAAAATGTGAACAAAAGTTGTGATTAGTTAATACTTAACGCTAAACTTAATAACAATAAAGATGCAAAAACATGTATGTTATTTTTTTCAACTTGGAGTAAATGACAAAGTCTAGTTGAAATGGTTTTTTTTTTTCAAATGATTTTTTTAGCCAATTTTTTGACAGTTTTCATTAGTTTTAGAAATCGAATAGAAGTCAGTTTTAACTTTTCAAAAGATATGATAAATTTTGCATATTATTTTTTCCAAAAATTTAAAGTCTTTTTTGAATCCTTCGTACTTTGAGTTGTTCGAAGTCAGTACTTCAGATCGTTCAAAGAATGAAATGCAGCATATTTTACTTAGCTTTCTCAATTCCTATCGTAACTTCACAACAAAGTAAAAATATGCGTGAAAAATTAGCATATTTAAAATGAAACAATTTTAATATTCACTGATTAGAAAAATGAAAGAATTTCTATTTTTTTCTTGTAAAATTTCACTTTTCATTTTTATTTGCATATAATCCCAAAACTATTAAAGTTACCTGCATAAAGAGGCACATAAACATTTTTTGATATTATGTTTTGGAACGATTGCAAGCGGTTGCTATTTTACTTATTTTTATCTTCAATATTTAATTGAGTTTCTAAGCGTATATCTAATGTGGCAGTACTGATTTGCGATTTCTGACTCACTGTTGCTATTTGTTAATAAGTATATTAATAATTAAACATTCACTTCTATAAGTTTCAAATCATGATCAATGAACAAAGTACTTTTTTTAATTAAAGCACAAAATCATTTTAATAAGCATTAATATTTAATTATAATACATATTGTAAATAATTTTAAATTGTAAGTTAGATGAATGACAATAATAAAATAAATGATTACAATTAATTCAAAGCTAGTAAAATGCCTATTACATTTTTTCATTTATTATTTTTGTTAAATTTTACTTAAAACACTTTTTAGAGTTAATCTCAAATAATGGTTTTATTTCAATTGCCTAATACACCTGAATTAGCACGAAATGCAATCCGCATCAAGGCTACATTACTTAGAAATGCTATATCTGAATGTGTTGGTACATTTCTACTTTTAGTAAGTTTGTGTCTTAATAAATATTTTTTTCATACACCAAATATTATTTTCACTAACTAATATTTGCCAAAACGCAGAAAATAATCATTAATTAATATTTTTGACAGGATAAATTTTTATATTTTGAAATGAAAAAAAGAATCCCTTTCTTCAAGTCACGCATAAATATGAATTAATGGGAAATTTAGTAATTTTTTACCACCGTAAATTTTTACGTTTGCTTTTTTTCAAATCCAAATTTGAGATGAAAAAATTTTCATCATTAGTGTTCGTTTGCAATTTTTACTTAGATAGCGGCTATTTCGTAATATAACTACTATGATGATTATGGTGCTAGCGATTAACACTTAGTCATATTGAATTGCTTAATGTGTGAAACAATTTTAGTTCGTTGGAACAAGTATAATTGCGCAGTTAATTCTATTCCGTGGAAGCGTGAATTCATGGGTTCAAATAAATGTTGGCTGGGGCTTTGCCATTACAATTTCGGTGACAGCTGTTTCTCATATTTCTGGTATGTTAATTACTTTAAATTCGGTAATAGCAGCAAATTTGATGTAAGTATGTAGCAATGAAAAAAATAGACATAAAAACATTTACATAAAATTTGCTGGCAAAAAAAGTAGTAATTTGATTGATGCTTTTTGGTATTTTTTAAATTTGAAATTAAAATAATTAATTATTAGGTGGACATTTGAATCCAGCAATATCGGTACTTTTTTTTTCGATGGGTGCATTGGATATTACTTCATTAATTGTATATATTGGTGCACAACATCTTGGTGCATTTTTCGGGGCATGTGCAACTTATGCTGTTTATCGTGGTATTATTCTTAAATTTTCATGTCAAATAATAACTTCCAATTTTCATAAAATGATGAACGATCATTTATTACAAAACAAATTTCAAAAGAATCTTTTTAGTTTCCCTTAAAATAGCAGACTTTTTTCTGTCTTAAATTTAAAAGGGGGTAAAATTTAACAACATTCAAAAGCAAATTTTGGTTTTGCAAGTCTCATCATGCAAATCATATAATAATAATAATAGAATGAAATTCATTAAGATGCAATAAACAATTATGATGGTGGTGTTAGAGCAATTTCTGGGCCTACTGGTACAGCGGGAATTTTTGCTACATATCCCCAATCTTTCATGTCTCCTTTAGGTACTTACCTAGATCAAGTAAGTGTGTCAGATTTAATATGCATTTTTGTCGTAGATTACAATCATTTTGTGGTAAATGACTACATACGTTGAGCTACTAATTTAACAAATTTTCATTTTATACGGTATAATTTTTATTTTTTGGTGATTCTTTCATAAACTGCATTGCAATATGAATATTTGCTTGGAATACAGATAGCAGGAACAGGATTGCTTGCATTTTGTGTACTAATGATTATTGACTCGAGAAATAAAATCCCATCTCAAGCACATCCACTACTATTTGGATTATCTCTGCTAACAATTGGATGTGGATTTGGTGCTAATTGCGGTTATCCTCTGAATCCAGCAAGAGACTTGGGACCTAGAATATTTACTGCATTTATTTATGGAAAAGAAGTTTTCACGTAAAAATTTTTTATGTTTTTTATTTACAAATTTTGATTGGTATCTTGTGTTAAAATTTGTTCACAATTTTTTCTACTTGCTTCTTTTCCATTCATTTTCAAATACAGTAAATTATAATTTTTTAATTTTTTCAAAAAAAAATTTCAGATTCCTATAGTAAAATTGCAAACTCGTACTTATGCCTGTAATTTTATTAAATTACAGGCATAAATATGAGCTTGCAATTTTACTATATGAAAACGAATAAAATTTTGATCAAAATCCCAAGGTCATTAATTTGGTCACAATTATGGGTTTTGGTTCTCAAAACAAAAGTTTCATTATTTGTTTATGAATATCGCTCAAATACAGAGCCATATTAGCTTTGATTTCTAACGACTTAGTAGTCGTTAGAAATCAAAGCTAATATAAAGTTAACGTTGGCTAACAAAATACAATAAAAAATACAATGATTCATTTTGAGCAAAGACAGTTCACTCAAAATACATCGGAATTAAATCAATCAGTATTTATAACCGATGTTTATTAACCATAATTGCTTCGATAATTAGAAATAACTGATTTGATATTATACTACTTTAGATTTCCATGGACTTGTTGGTTCTTGGTACCAATAATAGCTCCAACAGTGGGTGCATTAATTGGTGGTTGGTTTTATATATTGCTACTAGGCTGTCACGTACCAGATGAAGAACCAGAAAAAAATAATGCATTGAAAGAAGACATAGCAAAACCAGAGAACGCAACTTGAACTTAATGGTCAATGAAAGATAAAACTATATGGAATTTCTTGATAAAAAAATTGATAAACTAATTTTAAAAAGAAAAATTAAACAAATAATGGTGGAATTACTGATGATAAATTCATGGTTAATTTGTATATAAATCACTCCGTAATAAATTCATGCATGAGTTGTAAATAAATCACTTTGTAATAGTAACCAAATGTGCATCAGTATGAAATAAAGTACAATACTAGTGATCAATTCAAATTTGGATTCAATGAGATAAAATTTTGAAACGAGCTATCGGGTATGAAGTGATTAAGGAGAAAGGAAAAATTCACTTTTAATTAAATAGTGTTCATTTTGTTTCATAAAGATTTTGTTACTGTTAGCAGATTTGATACATAACTACAAAAGTCATTATATTTCAACATATTTTATATAATTATATCAAAGAATTATTTTGATTATTAAAAGTATTGATCGTGAAAATAAAAATTTTTAAAAAGTGAAAAATATATTATTATCATTTACCTCTATATTATTATCATTTATGATTTTAAGAAGCAATAATAATAATAATTATTATAATTAATAAATAAATAATGTGAAAGTTAGTTTTAAAATTCACTTTATTGGATAATAAATAATAATAATAATAATAATAATAATAATAATAGTAACAATTTTCGAAGAATAGTGTTTTAAAAAGTATGAAAGATTATAGAGATTTGTAATGGACTGATTTTATTCGAATTAGACTTCATTTGAAAACGTGATTATGAGCTGGGAAGTTGCCAAGGCAACGTTATTTTAACCAGCATATAAAAGGCTTAACTCTTTAACTAGTAATCGTCATCAAGGCAATCCATATGAGCAGTGATATGTCCACATCATTGGTCAATTTTGATCTTTCTCAGCAAAAATTACAGCAATTACGTGGAAAGGTAAGTGAAAAATACATATTTTATTGTAATATTTTAGAAAAAAGAAGTTAGTCAATTAAGTAATAAGTCAAATGTGATAATTTTTTTAATGAGAAATTATTCATTTTGCATTGTATTACGTGAAAATATTTTAAATAATATTTAGGAAGAGATGAGGGAAATATTAGCTTTTGCTCCGAAAAACTATTTGTGCAGATATAATGTAAAATCACATAAAAAATGACGAATAATTTTAGGAAATTTCGCTATCATTTATTGCAAGAAATCGCTTTCTTAATAATAACCTTTACTAAAAAGCATTGCTGAATGAACGAGGATAAATCTTTAGAATTTGCGTAATATACAAACTTTAAATTAAGATTGAAAAGCTGAAAGAAGAAAAAGAATTACAAGAAAATGACGATTCTTTTAATGAGTACCAATTCAAACGACAATTTGATGGACTACAAGAAGAGATTCAAAATTGGAAAAGCAAAGTGGAGAAAACGGAAACTACAGAAGAACAGCAAACAAAAGAAGAATTGATTGTAAATATAAGAACTCTTTCAGTAAGTTCAATTTCAATTGAAGATAAACGTTTCTCTATATTTATATTAAGTTTCATTCCACATATTTTAACTCCTAATTATTAAGTAATAAAATTACAGTTAAAACTCATCAAATTGTTATTTAAATATAAAATTACTTTAAAAAGTTATTTGCTTCAGCTTATAATGAGTGTTGCTTCTGAACCAGTCGTTATTGGGATAATACATTATTAGGAAACAATTACTGCAGTAAAAAGCGATTAATCTAAGAGTCATGTTTATGTCTCATGAAGCTTTGTTAAATTTGAAAAGGACAAATCAAATTACATTTTGAAATTTTAAAACTGACCTTTTCGTTTGACAAATTTATAATTAACTTTTGCTCTTCTCAGTGTACACAAAAAATTTTTTATTTCAGGATCAGCTATCAAATTTAGTGGTACCGAGGAATTCACATATAACAAATGATGTTATCAAACAAACTTGCAAGAAAAATATAAGGTATCATTTTCAAGGCACTTTAGAAATATTATCTAAAATATTAATTAAAATTAAAGATTTGAAAGTTTAAAAATTTAATTTAAAAAAAATGTATTAATTTGTTTAATGGAAGAGATGAAAAAAATGTGATGACAAAAATAGCGAAGTCAGAAAATATTACGGAAATTTCATCAGAAGATTCTTCATCTGATCCAGATTTTGATTCTGAACATGCAGAAGTTATCAAACGCAATACAATGGAACAAAATGACTCAGAGTGGGTTTTTATTAGTCAAAATGGTGTTTGAACATTTCTTTTTCCACTAATCTTTAAAGATGATTATCTAAAAATGCATGAATGTAACTCCTTGAAATACTGCTATTCTTCAAGTCAATCTCTTAAATTAATAACGATGATAATAATAATATTATTATTATTATTAAAAGTATTATAATTATTCAATATAAATATTATTAATAGTAAGAATAAATAATAATAATTACAAATTTTAATATTTAGCGAAAATAATTCAATCTTAATACATCTTTATATATTTTCACTGCTTGCCTTATAATTTTCTAAAATCTATTTCTGTTAAATAAAACAAAAAGATTTCAGTTCAGTCTGTTCTATAGAATAATTTAGTCAAAGTTATATTATTTTCAGTTCATTTATAGCGATGTCCATTTTGGTCCTATTTTAAAGCAGAGTTAATGCATGATTGTCAACCTTTTTCTATTATTTTAAAACATATTTAAATCTTTTTTCCGTGTTCAATACTAAATGTTTGCGAGGGTCAATTTTTTTAAAATATGTGGCCTTGGTATTTTAGGAAGAAATCAGAGCACCAAGAACAAATTACTGAGAGCAAGCAATTCATTGCTGTAGCAAACTTCGAAGCACAGGATAAAAATGATTTAAATTTAAAACAAAATGATGTGGTAAATATTATTGCTACTCGGTGAGTAAAATATACAATTATAAAACTTTCCTGAAAACATATTAACGATATAATACACAGCTAAATCTCTTCACATGAAACAAGCCTTAAATTTGTTCATTTTGAACTTTCTTCCTTATAAATTAATCATAATTACTATGTTTTATTTATGTTTAGAGAAGATGGCTGGTGGTTAGCAGAAAATGAAAAAGGAAAACAGGGATTTGTACCTAAAACATTTTTAAAAGTCCACATTCCCAATGAGAAGATAAATGAAGACGTTTACACAATTAATCCAATCCCACGGCAGAAAGTCACTTCAGAAACAATAAAAACTTCAATTTCTCCAATAACAACTGCAGAAAACGAGCAACAAATTATTATTTCGAATGCAACAGAATTATCAAATAAAAAAATAAAGCAAAATGAATTTGCGAACAGTCAGACTAATTTTAAATTAATAAATTCAAATTCTGAACAGCATTTTGAAACTAAAATTCTTGGACAATCTGCTTTAAAAAGTATTGAAGATTCAACTCAAAATCTCGAACAACAAAAGTCTTCGACAACTCCTATGGTTACTTTTTCAATTACTGATTAGAATTCACTTATAATTTAATTGAAATAATTAAAATATAATTTTTTATTTGCTTACTTAAATCTATCAATGATGTCATTTTGGTTGTTGGAATCGTTTCAAATTAGTTTGATTTTTATATAATAAAATAGTGAAACAAATTAAAAAATTGTTGATTACTTGCAATTTTATTCTGGAAGCACCTATCGAATAAGTAATTTTTAGACACTGCTATACAATGCGTCATTTAATGCATCCGAAATGATCAATGATGATGGCAAGATTTTGCAAAAATTTTCAAATTTTAATTTCATACTTTTATTAATTATCTAAATAATATATTCATTTAACAGTTTGCAACAAAAAGCAATGCCCTAAGTTTATGAAAAATTATGATATAATAATAACTTTTTAGATGATCACACAACATATAAATGTTATTTGGCGCCTCGTCTTAGTGAATCTAATTGTGCATTTCATGACATTTATTGGAATTATGAAGATGATAGAGTATTAATACTATTTCCATATTTTTTTTACATGTATTGTACAATCAAAATAGTACTATTCACGTTTGACAATATTATAATGAAAAAAACATTGAATTATTTATCAAAACTTTTGGTAAAATTGTTATGAATTATATGGAAGAAACAGAATTAAAATATTATTTACCTTATGATGAATTCTCTGTTTCAGAGAAAATTTTATTTCTCAAAAGAATGCTGATTGTCTTATAGCTCAGAAAAAGACGAGTTCGAGTGAATAAATTAATAGAAATAAATTGTCTTGAAAAAATTTGCTTAAATGCTATTGATGTAAATCATCGACTGATTAGAGCGTATTTAATAGATCAGAAGAATGCTAATGGCAGTTATCGAATTGTAAGTCATTTAAAGTTTTTATTGAATTAAAATATAATACAGTAGTACAAGTTATTTTTGCATAAATTAAAATTTTTATCTACTTTAATCTTTTAAAAATAACAAGTTATTTGTCTTACTTAATTTTGGTATAACTAAAGCATTAAATACATCATTTTAACAGCTGATGCAAAAATTTATAATTAGTAATATTAGTTTTAGAGAATTAATTGTTGAATCTTTTTTGAGGTGAGCAATGTATACACTATCAAAGCACATCCACGTAAACGTAATCAGCAAACGTGGATTTTTTCTAAGAAGGTGAATTCGTTATAAATATGAAAGTTCTAAAATCATCTATCATTCTAACTTAATTTGCTTTTGTGTTTCAAACAAAAGTTGTTTTATAGTCAAACAAACTTTTTCTTAATTTTTTTCGTAGTTAGAACTTCAAAAAAAATTGGAAAGTAACATTCTGAATTGGTGTAGAAAAATAATATGGAGAAAAGTTCGATCGATCATCCATCCTTTATTTTACGCTCAAATTACAAGCAAAAAAGTGTTGTATTATGTCTAGAAGCTGTAATTATATATACGGATCAAGTGAGTTATATTTAAACAAAAGTATTATAAACCTTTGGAATACAATGTTTTTAACATGCTCACAATCGTTGCATTATTTATTAAAACATAAAAACTGCAATATTTTTAATAATCGAAAAATTCACGTATATTACACAATTTTTATTTTAGATCTTTTTTTTTCCTTCGGTTTTGATTTTTAAAAAATTTGAAAAATTTCTTACTTTCATAACTTCAATTCTATTTTCAAAAAATTGTTATCTATCAAATTGCAAACTGTATTTTAAATACTTTTAACACTACAATTAAGGAAATTATCCATTACAGCTAAATTGAATCAGTGAACGAACTTTTGTAAATTGACTTCTTGTGCAAATAAATAATTTATATGTTTAATCAGGAAGGTGAAATGCTGGAAAAATCACTCGGCTGTTTTCTGCTACCAATTATAAACAAAAAAGGGCTTTGCTGTTTGCAAAATAAGTAAGAAATTTTTCAAATTTTTGGATAGTTAATTATTAATCTTTGTGAAAATCATTTATTTCTAATTATTTAATTAAAATTACTACTTTTAATAATTTATAAATCTGAAATGAACCCAGTTAACAAATCTTGGTTGCTAAGAGCAATTTTTGAAATATCTGAAATTTAATGCAAGTCAAGCATACATTTATATAAACTAATGCATGAAAATAATTTTCAATTTTTGAATAAGTTTTCAGGAATTACATCGCAAAATTATTTAGTTCTAATCATGCTAACAATGAAGGTATTAATATCTAGTTCTTTTCAAATAAATCTACTTTTGCAAAGTTATTACTTATAATAAAGTAGTTTGGTAATCAAAAGGAATCAAAGGTAACAAAATATCTTAATGACAGTGATTATATATAAAGTTAGATTCAAAAATTTACTAATTTTTTGAATTGTAATTTTGTAGTAGAGAGCTGAAATTTTGGATCTACATTTTAATTATTTAAAAATTGATCTGTTAGTTTGGCATTATTTGCAAAGTTACTAAATAACAAATAAAGGTTAGGAGGTAAATATTTGATTGATTGATTGATTGAAATTGCAGAAATGATTTCTGCAAGTACGCCTATTCAAATGAGTTTTCGCATATTGAATGTACCAGATAATATGCTTCATGAAGTGGAGTTAGTAAATTTTTTACAATTACTTTCCGTTTTTTGATATAAAATAATTTCAGAAAAAGTTGTACTGTAAGTTAAAATATATTTTCAGTATTAAAAATTTGAAACGAATGAGTAATAATAATATTTAATTATAATACTACTGTTGTTAACTTAGCAGGAATTGTGTAATAATTAAAATAATGAAAATAATAAAAATGATAATATTAATAATTATTGTTGATGTATTTTTAGTTCTTTGCCAGACGTTATTTTGTGTAATGTTTTATATGTGCCAATGTTTTTTTACTACCGGCGATTATTAGGCCAGTTTTTGACGAAAAACTTGAATAGCTGTAATACTGCAGGTAAATGCAATTGTATAATTCTTGAAAGTTGTAACTACTAAACAAAACCATTAAAATTTAATTTTTAGATTGTTACAAAGTTTTTGTTAACTTTAGCACTGAAAGGTGAACCGTTCTTATCAATATTCCCAGCTGTTGCTGATCAACCTGATATGATGGAAATAATTTGGAAACTATGGGAAATTTTTAAGAAAAAAGCAACCAAGAAAGTAATCAATTTTCATTATAATTCTTGTGCTAATATCATTGTAGTCAATCAGTAATTTTGTCAAATTAAAAATAATTTCATTCTAATTTCAGCTTTCTGAATTGGAAATTGCCGAACAGTTTCGTTCATTCTTTTTGTCTACAGCTTTCATTCTTCATCAAACTGTTGCAATGCCTGAATTTAGCTGGATTAATACTCGATCGCTGGCTGATCGATATTTTAAGTTGATCAATTTTTCCGAGCAATATTTGCATAATTACAATGCTGCTGCATATCTTAGTAAACAACGCTGTCATCCAATTAATATTTTCAACTATGCAGTGGATATTGTTGGTCCCCATGCGATTAGTTAAAAATGTTCATTATTTGTTACTTTAAAAAATTTCAGTAATATTTCATTTATTGTAATTGAAATTATAATGCTACCAAAATTCATCATTTTACTAGTAAACGTTAAAATGATTTAAGATTATTTGCAACAAGTATATACAGTAGAAAAATGAGTAATTTATGAACTGATATTCAGCATCATCACTATTTTCGTGGAATAGCTACAAATAATAAATATGACTAAAATTAACATATTTACAATGGACACAACCTGAAAAAAACGGTATTTTCAAAATTACAAAACTGGATCAAAATTAGAGTAAATCACAAATGATCTCATTTTTGCAATTTATTCCTTTTTTCATTTTCGCTTCAAAAATACCAAATTTGGCATTTCAAAAAATTTATAATTTTTCATAATAACAGTGCAATTTATTAAACTAAAGCATTTAAACAATTGCAAAATGCATAGAACATACAGAATGCTTATAAGTTAAATTAAAAAGATAATATAGCAGTCTGATAAACTGAAATATTTAAATTAAATTGAACTTTGAATCAAATTATAGCTTAACAGTGATAGTGCTATAATTAAAGTAACGAAAATAATAAAAACTAAATAACTATTATTGTTGTAATTTCAGTTCTTTGCCAGACGGTATAGAAGAATTTAATAATATCATTATATATAGTAAAACAATCAATCTGATCTCTAATTAAATATTCTTGGAATTCTTAAGTATTGGCTGAAAGTACTGATCATCCATTTTCAATCCATACTGTACTTTAGCATTTACTAATCCTGAAAAAACATTTATTTATTTGTTTTATCAAATATGCATTAAAATTTTAAATTAGTTTTTAATTTCTAAACGAAGCTTTGTTTAACCTTCTTGAAACTAAAATATTGCAATTTTTTTTTCTTAATTCCCTATCAGGACTTAAATGAGTGTGATATTTTTGCAAAAAAAAAGAAAAAAAAAAGGTTCAAAATTCAAAAATTGAAAGTGATTGCTAAGAAAAAGGAAATGCAGACAAACTTTGTTTATTTTGTAGCAAATTTGTCGTTCTTTCCAATTTTTTATGCAGTTCATCACCGTGATCACTACCAGTATTCAATATTGAAATCATTTTTGCGCTACAAACAAAAAAGTACGCGGCATTCATTAATTAATGTAATATAAGTATTTTTCGCTTTTTCTCAACATTTCTCGAATGCTCTTCACTATTGAACAAGGCATAACTTGTATTTACTTATCATTTAAGTCTATCGTATCTATCACAAATATTTAGACTAAATTCTGATTACAAAAAAGTTACTATAAAATTACTTTTGCATAAAACAACAGATTTATTATGCAAGAACTTTTTGCTGGTTTTTTTTGCAAAAAAAGAAAGATCTATGCTAGTTTTTTTTTAAATTTACAAAAGATCAAAATTTGATATTTGCATTATAGTATTTCACTATCAAATATATGCATGAAAGTAATGCATTACTTTTTATTTGCTTTTAATGCAATTGTCACTTTTGCTTTTATTACAAAATGAAAATTTGTACATAATTTTAACTATTATTTTTAAACAGTTACTAAGCTAAATCTAAATTTTTATTATTTATCAGTAATTAGTTAATTAATTTCAATATTATCATACAATTTCAATAAAATTAGAAAAAAATATTAATAAATTACTCTTTGCATATGGATTCAATGAAAAAAATAACCTCTGTAGAATACTGCAAATCAGGTTCTTTTTTGTTGAAGACAAGTATTTCTAAAAAAAATTATCAAAATTAGGACCTAATTAAATTAAATTAACAACAGGATTTTGCATTTGTTAACCACAATTTAATGAATGAATGATCTTGAGAGAATGTTTAAAATCATACTATCTAGAAATATAGTTATATAAAATTATTTTAATAATGAACGAATTTTCTTATTTAAAACTGGTTTTTTTTTTGTTACACCAGAACAATAAGTGAAAATTTTTGGGAATAATTTTCTGAAAATTTTGCGATTTTTTCAAAAACCTGTTTTTTCGAGTGAAAATTTCAGCAAACTTTTTACATTTTGCAACTTGTTCTTGTTAAATTATAGTAATATGCAGTTCTAAATCAAATTTTTGTTATAATCAATTTTTTTTCTTTACAAATTTAATATTGAAACTTTGATTAAACATTACTCAAATAAATACATTTGCTATAATTGGCAAACAAATTTTTAGTGATTTGATTCAGTTCGTTTTTGTTGATATTTAGTATCTTTTTTTCGATTCTAGTAAATTAGATCAAAATTTATTATTTTGATTTATTATTCTGTGATAGCAGAATTATCGTTAAAGATTTTCATACATGAAGTCATTTATTGTAAGAAAATGGAAATTAATTTATTGTGAATTTGTAGAACATAGCATTGACCTACCTATCAATTAATTAAGAAATCAAAAACTGACTAAACAATGACTGATGTAAAAAATGTAACTTTTTAATGAAAACTGCGTGATAAAAAGGGTAATTTCATGAAAATTAGTTTAACTTACGTGCTCATTTCATCTACGAGTTGAAAATTTAAAATTATAGTTAATAGGTAACACGCAGTTGCCATAATATATTTGATAAATAATTTCCAGCGACAAGTAAAAATAACAAAGTTGAAAAATAGCTAGCAGAAATAATTATTATCAAAAAACAAAACTTAATAAGTAATTAAAAACATCAGTAATACATTGACTATGAAAAGATATGCGAAAATTTTGTCACAAATATTATTTTTTCATGTGCAATAAAAAGGTTTGTCATTGTTTAGTTTATCAAATTAGAAATTTATACTTCTTGAACTTTCAAAATGAAAAATATAAATAAAAAAGATGTTTTTATGACTCAAAAAGGAAAAATAAAACTTCCGAAAACTTTTCTTTGAAAATTGGTAATTGTGGTGGAATTTTCATTTTATTTCTGTGATCACTAACTAACACTGATAACTTTATTTACTGTTTAATGCTTTATGATCAGTAAAAATGATTACAGTGCATAGAAAAAAACTGAATAAAAACTTAACAAGATCTATAGAATAAAATTTAGACTCCTGAATAGGCTTGATAATTTTGTTATCATGTAAAATATGCATGATATGCAGTTGTAATCCCGACCGAGCATCACAATGCATTTTTATGCACATTATATATTAATAATAATAATGAAATTAATATTATTACTATAATTTCAATCATATAAAGAACAACTCAAATAATAAAATTTTAAGGCTGTCATGTCCTTTTTATTCTTTTTTTCAAAGAATGAGTTTTTTAATCATTTAAGCAAAGTTATTAATAGCATAATAATATTTGGAAGTTTAAAAAAAATCATCTTAAAACAGCCAAAACTAATAATGCCATGGAAACAATAGCACTATAGAATAATAGTTTAAACTTCTTGCTTGTGCTTTTGAAGTTAATATTAGTAAAAATTTTGCATGGAAATATTAAGAAAAAAAAGTTAAAAGTTAAATACTTTTTACCTCTTTTAAAAAACAATTTTTATTAGCTGAGACTATTCTAAGTGTGAATAAAACTTTTACTAGTTGCATCATGCAGCCATTAATCTGAGTCCTTCAAACTTTTAAAAAAATAATACTGGTTCCATTTTGCAAAAAAAAAGCAGTTCAAGCAAATTCAAAGCAATGATAAAACTTGAAACACATATTTTTATGTCGATTTTCAAAGTTAGCATAATCATTTTTTAATCATGATGGCTTCACGATCTTCTAATTCGTTCTGATGTACTACGTCATATTCTTCATTTGGAATGTGCATACCAAGGAAAAGATGATATGCCCATGCAAATGATACAGCACCAACCATTGGAGCAATTATTGGTACCAAAAACCATGTAGAATAAGGGTGCCTGCAATAATTTCATTCATTCGAAATTTAAAAAATGAAAAAATAAAGTATTTTGTGTTTTGGAGTTAATATTAATGAAAATCATAAATGGAAATATTAAGAAAAAAACACTTAAAAGTTAAATAATTTAAAAAACTTTTTAAAAAGCACTACATTCTACACAAATTTTTTTAATAATTAATTGATCTAATTAAAATATTTAGCATTACTTGCGTCAGTTAACATTTTAGTTTTGTTTACTATCGAATATTACAGAAAATTTGTAAGCAAAAGTACTTACGTGAAGACTTGGGAACCGTAAATAAAGTACGTGAAAATGCGAGGACCGAAATCTCGAGCTGGATTAAGTGGATAACCGATATTCATTCCAAAACAAGTGCCAATAAGAAGCACCAAAAAACCGAAAAACATTGGATGTGTCCATCCAGGGATTTTATTACGTTTATCTGTGATAGCTGCGACAAAGAAAGCCAAAAAACCAGTACCAACAATCTATTATTTTGTGATAAATTACTTCATTTATTGAATAGTAACTATTATTTGAAATATTACTATTCAATGATTATAAAGAAACGTAAGTACTATTGATTTGAAGATCTATGATAGATATAGAAGTAAATTTTGAATATAATTTTGTAACATATAATCATAACAGAAAAAGAACTACAAAATTTCCGACAAAAATAATATTAATTACTTGATCTATATAAGCACCAAAAACTGTGAGATACTCAGCAGGATAAGTTGCAAAAATATTTGCAGTACCATTGGGACCAAAAGCTGTTCGAGTTCCACCATCAAATTCATTTATTGCATATGAAAAAAGCGAAAAAATATTAATTTCCTACTTTTTGATATTAACATTTTTGACAAAACAAAACTGTTATGATTTATTTTTTCTATTTAATTAAAAATTATAATTTAAACGTATGCAAATTTTACAATTTGAATTACTATAATAATATTAAGATATATGAATACTGTTTTGAAACTAAAATTTTATGAAGTTAAAACATAGTGTTGTAATACTTCGACAAAGATTATTACCATAGTATACAAGGTAAGTAGCCCATGCACCTATAAAAGCACCAATTACTTGAACAATTGAGTAGAGAATGAATTCAAAAAATTTTAAATGACCAAATGTCCACATAACAAGTGATATTGCTGGATTTAGATGTCCACCTGAAAAAAAAAAAAAACTCCATCTCATTAACTTCACATGAAATTACTTTTATTTTTTAAAATACCCTAATTATAACAAAAAACTGTATTATTATAATAAAATATAATTTGATAAACAAAAGACATACAATTTTTTTTTAAAATGCAATTCTATTTAAATTAATTACATAGTGAAAACTTCTATTTTATTACAACATTATTGCAAGCTCATTATAATCTCTTAAATCCGATTTAAAATAGCATTAAAAAAGACAATTTCATGCGTATAATTTGGTATTTATCAAAAATGCTATTTGCAGTAAATTAACGCAAAATCTTACCCGAAAGTTTGTGCACAGCATATACTGAAAAAGTAATTGCAAGACCCCAGCCAATGTTTATCTGAATCCATGTGTTTAGTTTTTCTCTTGATAAAATCAGTTGTGCTATAATGCTTGTTCCAATGAACTGAAAAATAACACATTTATTTTGAATGGAAAAAACTTCAAATTTATTATTTATGTTGCAAAATTAGATAATAAAATTCCTGTTTGACAGATACGAAAACTTAAAACTCTGCCTAAAGCTTTTATAGCAAGATTATTTATTAAACAATTTGAAATGAAATGAAACAAATAAATAAAAGATTATTTGCAAGTCTTTTTTTTCTTATCAAAAATTCATTGCCTTTAATTGTGAAAAATATCATGCCTATAAAATTAACTAACCAGTAGTAAGAAAGTTCCAAAACATTCAGATAAAAGGTTTCTAGTCAACCGATGTTTTATACGATATTTTCGTAGTAAAGTTTCAGGCCTAAACTGTGTTGGTGCCATAATTAATTTTGCTGAAATGATATGCATGAAAAATATACAAATTTATCAAATTTTTATATAACAAAGAGACTGTCTTTAAAATTATATCGCATATTTGTAAGTAATGTTTGCGTATGCAAAATAATTTTAGTATTATCAAAAGAATGTTTCGTTGATTGTGTATATCCTCGAATAGTTTTATCAATTTAGAAAATAATGGAAAAATTGAAGCAATCAATCTGAAAGTTATAAAAAAAAATTATGTCCAATATCATAGTGCTTAAATTTTCGGACTTTGTCAAAATAATACAATTGAATAATAAAATACGACAACACTGCGATGCAAGTTTCACTTAATAAACGTATAATTCTAACCAATAATTTCAATTTTATAATAAAATTTTAAATTCTAAAATACAAATTTGTTATAAAAAATCAATTGAATTTACTTAAGTACACAAACATTATCTTTTTGGATTGTATATGAATTAAAAATTACGACTGAATTAATTTATAGTACTGGAATGTGGAATTCTGTATAAAAATAATTTTCAAATTAGAAATACTTCTATTGCATGAAAAACTAACTGGCTTACATAATTACTCTTTTATCTAAATTCAATTAGAGACTTTAGCTCAGTATTTAAGCACAATGTTCCTTTATAAAATATTGAGTAATGCAAATAATTTAGGATGAAAAATATTTGAGTATTCAGAAATGAATACTCAAAAATTTTGAAATCTGAGATGTTTTTATCTGTTTTACTTTGCAAATGTCATTCAGATGTAAACTTTTAATCACGTGTTAACGACAGGATTAAGTAAACTATCATATGAGTGAGATCTTAAAGATTCATCACTTGCATATTTTCCATCCAAAACCAAAATATGCTGCTGATTAAGGATCTCATGTTTTGGTTGGGAAATAAACAGTTATGCAAAAAAGCTAAAAAAAAATAGGAAAAATTGTTAAAACGAGAAATAAGCGCAAGTATAAGCCTAATGGCATATATTTTCAAGAAATAAAAATAAGTATAAGTATACATAAACGAATAGATAATGCAAACAAATATGAAGACAAAGTAATTGCTTATAAATTACATAACAATTAAAGCGTAAAAGTAAACAAATAAACAAAAGTAAAAGTGATGAAAGAAAAGTAAAGTACTTACTTGACTAGTAATGATGGATGTTGACAAAATTGCAAGGTCTAATTCTTGTTTGAAACTTTAAAAGTCTTTTCACGTTCTGAAAGCTGAGACTAGACTCAAATGCAAAAAATGTTTAGGCTTAGAGCATAGCACAACACATTGATTTTGAAAAAAACTCCTTGTCCACACCAAAAATAGCGCATAATTCACTCTTATT
>UYYF01004545.1:19456-53303 GCA_900618365.1 Thelazia callipaeda
AAATTTTAAATTTATATACTGATTTTTTAGTGCATGTTGCTTATTCATTTACGTAATGAAAAGACTCTTTTTTTTTCATTAATTGAAATATCAGTTTAAAAGCATATGTATAACTCTCTCTCTGGGCAAATGTGAAATCAATTTATCGCTTAACTTTTAACCTTTAATCTAACATTGCTTGCTTTCTTCATTGCATAAGCAGCAAATTTTTATGTAAAGTTTTTTTTTGCTTTTTTATTTCCATACTAATCTCTTCTATTTGTATTGTAATGTTTAACAAAGCCAAGCAAGAGAAAGAATTATGGATTTTACTCTTATAATAGGATAAAAGGTGAGAATTTTTTGTTACAAATATTAATTGCACTTCAAAAATTGACAATAAAATAAAAAGTGTGAAACTTTTTTATTTCTCAAGATTGTATTGTGCAAAAAACGAATTGGCAATTTTTTGTGATCAAATAAATTTTTTATCAAAAATTTGCAAAAATTACTTCTGTTTGTATTACCAGTATTAAAAAGCAATATCAGTATTTCACTTTCTGTAATCAATCAATCATAAAAGTACTTAAAAATCTCTGAAATATTTGTTTAATAAGCACTTCATGCAATACACTTTGATTAAATTATTTTTATAAATATTGTTGATATTTGTGTGTTTATTTCGACTAAATATTGTATAAATATTTACATTATTATTGTTATTATATTTTTAATTTAGATATTTTTATTGAATAGATACTGCATTAATACTGTAGCCATTGTTGTTTTCATTTATTCCATTATTATTAACTGGATATCTGGACATAATTTTATTATTTATTTGCAATGTTACCCGTTGTGATATTTGAGTAAAATGTGATGATATAAATGTAAATGTTATCGTATTTTAAAAAAATACCAATTTTAGAAGAAATTTTTTACATTTGACACACATACATTTAATGCCAGTGACATTTTCAAACATTTTAAAATGCCTGACTGGGTGATATTTCAAAAATTCTGAAGACTTTGCTATTCTTTTGTAGATCAACCACTTGTTATATTTTTTAAAGTTGACAAAAATCGAATTCTAATGATATTTCTAAAAAATATGGAAAATTTAACTATACTTCATCAACAACAAAAAAATCAAACTTTTGAAGTTTTGAAAACTTTGAAAATATTTTGACAATTATCGTTAACTTTATTTCTAATATATTTAATAAATTATTTGGACTAAACAAAGTATCATTTAAAAAAGTGTGTAACTGTGATGATTTTTTATTTTCATTTCTTCATCACTTGCAAATTCGGTTCAGCAATTTTTTTTAATCTTTCATCAAACTGAAATTTAATAAGATAGTAAGAACTTTCTGTACTGTAAGCAAATTTAATCTTTCATTCCTGAATAAAATATTGCTTCAATCTAAATTATTTATTAGAAGCTTGTCTAAAGTAATTAATACATCAGTAGTGAAAAGCAAAGAAAAAAAAATCGGCTTATACTGAACAGAATGCAATGCTTAATGTCTTGATCTGAAATAATTATTACTTAAGTTATACTTTTATTAATTACACAGTTATTTACCCCCAGCAAATAATGCAAAAAATTTGGGATCAAAAAAAATATTGATTGTTGGAAAGAAATTTTCAGCATTTACAAATTTGAGGTATTGACATTGAAAAAAGGCAAAAAAAAAATTGAGACGCAATCAAAAAATAGCCCACAATAATCAATCATCAAAATTATCATCAAAAATTAATTTAAGACATAATAATTACATTTGTATTAGAATGAGCAAAAAAAGGATCAATTTTGCAGTATATATCGATTACAAAAAATAATTTTAAATTATGCTGGTCTAAATACTGATTTATTTAAATTACTACTTAGATCGATCGCTATCGTTTTTAAATTTAAATCAGTTATCGCTTTTAAATGTAAATTTCTTTCAGAGATAGTTTTCATTTTTTCTTTTGAAAAAAAAACAATAAAGTAGTTAATAACGACGTAAACAAACATATCTAGAAATATTAATTTAAGGCATGATGAGCAGAAGTATTGACTTGAGCCAAAATTTGTGCCAAATTATGAATCTTAGTTTTTCTAGCTAAATTTTTTACCACAGAATTAATGCTTGGAAAGCCTACGCTACTACCGCTATATACGTTTACACCTGTGTAAGGTGACGCAAAACCATTTTGTTTTGTTACTCGACCATTCAACCAATCAACAGCTGTACTGTCTGCAACTCCTGCATATGGTCCTACAAAGTAACCATTAGTAGCACGTAATGGTTTGCCAAAATCTTCTTCTTTTATTGGAATATGAATCTGAAAATATCATACTTTATACTGAAATCATTTCCAATGATTGAAAATATTGATAATCATTGGAAATGATTGTTAAAAAATGAAAATTTGTTAAAAATCATTACAAATTTTTAAATGACTGCGGATAAAATTCAAAATAAAAATGTTTGTTTCAGAAAATACTCAAGTATATTCAAATTTTAAACGAAATTTTGCAACCAATTTAGCTATTAATCTCCAATAATTTCAATACCAATATTTCATTGTATTTTAATTTTTTTAAAGAAACCAATTTTTCGTACAAATTTCTTTATATGTGAATTTGTATTCATACTCATTCAGTATCTAATGCAAACTATAAAAAAACAGCTCTGAAAAAACTTCATTTTAAAAATAATGCGCAAAAATGATACAATAAATTTGTTAAAAGTTTTCAAAGAATTTTCGCTGTTTTTTTGAAGTTTAGTTTTAACGAAAAAATAATGGATAATTTTTTCAGCAAATTCGCACAAAACTTCAGTTTTTAAATGAATAATGCATAAATCACTAACTTATTTCAAAAATAGTAAAAATAATTCCAAACCTGTGTCCCACCACCACCTTCAGCACCAAAATTTTGCATTATTGGTACATTCCAACCCGTTCCATAACCATATAATCCTTCATACCAATTACCTCCTGCTTTGCTATTCATCCTCCAGTAATCTCGTACATCAAAATTATTTGAATATCCTCCACCCCAAGAACCGTAATCAACCTGTAAACAAATGAAAATTAAAATGTAAACAAAGTTTACTTTTTTTGACAAATTAGAAATTATGTTATCATTTTTTAGATTCCTATATGAAATAATAAATTTTAGTAATAGTGTGCTAATTTTTCTTCATATTTTTTCATATAAATAGTATTTGATTCCTATTTTAATTTCTTTTGAAAAAATTAAATTGGATCGCATTTTTCATTTTGCTGCTTGTTTATATTTTCAAAAGTAATAACCAAAACAATCATTTTTTTGTATACAAAAAGACAATACCGTAATTGCTTCTTCACACAGACTACTAAAATTGCAATACAAGCTTAATTTTATGTATGCTAACTTTTTACAAAAGTTATCAAAGTATAAAATAAATATCTGCTGGAAAAAAGATAAAGACACTGGAATTTTTTGCATTATAAAATCGAAAGATAATTTATCAAAATTGATGTAATCAAAATATTACAAATATAATTAATACCATTCCATGAGCTCCATTAGAAACAGTTCCTTCTTCATTGATTGGATAATATGGTATGCCATTAACTCCCCAGTGATAATAAGTTAATCCAACTGATGAACTATAAGTATCAGCTATTGCTCTCAATGCTGATTCTGCTTCTTGATTTGGAATTAAAAAGTTAAGATATGGTTGACAGTCAGTTAAATATTCTTGGCATAGTGTCACAAAACGAATTTCAAGTTGTTCTTTTGTACAGTGCTTAATAGCATTTGGTAGGAAGCGTTGACAAAGTAAATATTTCATTTTTTCATCATCATTCTAAAATAATATTAATAGAGTGGCAAGCATTTATTTATTTTAATGCAATTAAGATAAATTTTTGAAGTAATTTAAATGAGTCCAAGATTCAAAAAGTTGTTCAAAACTGAATATTGAAGTAAAAATAAGCTTATTTAGTCATTTTCAAACCATATAAAATGCATGAAAATGAAAATAAACAATAGAAATTACAAATATTTGTTAAAAATTTCGTTGTGTTACAAGTTTATTAAAATTTCTGAAACTGAATAATTTTAAGCAAGTGATATTTTGAATTAAAATTTAATCTAGATACAACTTTTTACCACTTTTAAAATTTGACTGAAATCTAGTTGCTAAATTTCATGAATGACAAAGTTAAAATGATTCATAATAATGTCAAATGTTTGCTGTGATCTGACAACTTACGGAATATTGCAAAGGATAAATAAAAACAGAATAAGTAATTGACCTTGAATACTTTTCGCAAATATTTCTGATATTAAATGTATAAAATATTTCTGTTATTTCAAATTGAGATAAAACTGTTGGTTAGTAATACTTGAATGTGATATGAAGCATCATTCGGTTCTTCTTGTTTATCAAATTTTTGATCGGTAATTAAGGTATGGGAATCAGTATTTTGTAAGGTATTATAAGTTTTTGTTCCAAATGGAAATGGTGGAGCTGATGATTTGGGTAGTGAAACATGTTCAAAATTTGAAATAATATTGCTGTCAGCTAAATTACGAGCTAGATCCATTGGTTCGAGAAGTGACATATCAAGACTCTCTTCTATAATTTTTTCAAATTTTAAGTTTATAACTCACTCATTTTTCACAACAATATTATACAATGATAAATTATTGCTACTGTATTTATTAAGAATAGAAAGCATTTCAATCTAATCTTATATATAAAAAATAGCAAACAATTAATTAGCAAAAACTGTGACAAACAAAAAATTGAAAAATTGATTAATACATTCTAAATACTAACAAATTTAATAAAAAGGAGAGTCAAAAAATCTGAAATTGAAAAACTGAACAAATTTACTTTTTAATAACATTTTAACGTTTTGCATCTAAAGTTACAAGCTATTTTGTTTCAAAATTTATTTTCATATGCAATATCTTATAATTTTTCCTTCATTTTAATAAACTTTTTAGTATTAATAATATAAGAATATTTTTATTTTGTAATGGCAGAGAACAATGTCCAAAAATTTTTTGCCTATAATAAGATTAGTGTACAAATTTTTGACCCACTTGGTGATATGGACTTTGAATATAAAGCATCATTGAAAATGTTTGTATTGCTTGATGACTGCATATCATCAGTATTAGAAGTTAAATAATTTTTGAGCGCCAAATTCTCAGCTTTATCAATTATATTTTTGTTTTCTGAAAAGGAAATAAATTGCAGCACAGAACTGAAAATAGAAATAGCTGAATACTGAAATTTGTTTTTTTAGAAAATCAAATAACATTCATAACATCGTTCGCAATAGAGTAAATTATAATTAAGGATCACAAGAGTGCGCAAGAACAATTTTTGAAAGAAAATTATTCAGAAAATTATGTAAAATGCATATACCAATTGGATAATCAAGGACAAATTTTCGATGTTGTTGGCAGTAGGGTAAATTAGGTTTTCGTAAACAAGCCAGTTTCACTGCTTCATTCATGCTTTCTCGTTTCAATCTGTCATCTGTAAAAGTCGTTAAAAAACTTATTTATTATTAGTTCATACTTAAATTTTCATAATCTTAATTCAGAATACTAATTCAGAGTATTAACACTACAAGTATTGCTACATGATGAATGTGTTCTGAAGTAAAATAATTCCATTCAGCTTTATATTAAATTGTAAGCACAAGACAATTTGGTAGAATTATTACTAATTTAAAATATAAAACTGAGATGTAATAATTTAGTCCCAATTATTATTAATGCATCTTAGAAAATCAAAGCTCCATAGAGTCATGGAACATTTTGTGCAGTGTTTGAGCAATAAAAATATTTTCATTCTGCTTCTACAATGCTAATTTAGTTAACGTATGACATAAAAGTTCTTAGCTTCACTTTTAACTTTTGTAAAAAAAATTCAACTTACGAACGTGCTCTGATAAGATATAATTTTGTACGCATAGTCCTGATAAACATAATAATTTAAGCATTATAGCCATTATCTACCAATCGCTACATAAAATAAAAACGACACTGAATTAAGCTAAAAAGAAAATTGCCTCTTAATTAATTAATTTGATTACTTTTCGTTAATTGCAGTTCTTATTAATTATAATAATGTCATTTATTTTCTGCAGTTTAAAGATTTCGCCTTTATTCAGTTCTTCTCATAAATGAAAACCAAACTTGAAGTGAAAACTATAATCGTTTTGTAAAGATGCGAAGTTCACAATAGTTAACAATAATTCATTTCAAAATTTTGGAGATTATTTTACAACTCTTTTAATCACCATCTACACGGAATAATTTTCGAATATGTTTATAGCATATTTTAAATGAAAACTTGAAAATTTGTAAAAACCAAAAATATAAGATTTATTGCGCACTTAGCTCTGAAGTGATACCAAATATGTCAATTCAAGACATGCATTAATTACTTCTTAAATTTTTAATTATTAGGACAGAGAAAGTGAAATGAAAAAAGAATAATTCAAGACATTTTATAAAATGAAATGAAATGAAAACCACACAAAACTAGTTGCAATTTGCTCTAGATAATTTTATATACATATTTCTTGATAATAACAACATCATTACCACTATAACTAATTTTCAAACAATTCTTCGAGCTACTCATCCACTTACTCATTTTATTATATATGTCAAAATTGCACTAGTTATATAAGAAGAATAATGACTTCTTTTGATTTCAGGTTTCTTTTTTTTGTTAAAATCACAGCAAATCTTGACAAAACCTCTTTAATTCCGTGAACCTGCAAGGAAATGCTTTAATGCGTGCTTTTAGGATGATTTTTTTGCAGTCAACAGCAGCACTGATAAGCGTAACAACTATATCATGTATTTACTACTGCATAAGAGCTGATCAATATGTAATTAGCCCGAGGGACCGCTTTTGGTACCAAAATTTGAAACATACTTTGAGGGACTATTATAATCGTGCTTTGCATCAACGTGAAGCATTGCAAAACGAAGGAAAGGAAGATGACATTCCGGTAAAATTTGTATCATTCCAACAAAGCCTTCAACACAGTATCAATTATTAAGTCAGTCTGAAAATGTTCTGCAATCCTCCAATTCACTTTTTTTAATCAAAAAAAATAGAAAAAAAAGACCACACCATTATTGATAGAGAAGATAAATTCTTCATTACTAAATACACCAACAACTTAAGTTTATTGCAAACGCCTTATGCTCCTTCCTGATGGTATACACGTTCTTACCATAACCCACAATAACAATAAACTCAACAATTTTATACCAAATTATGTCAAGTGCTTCTTGGATAATGTATGCAACATATTTTGCCTTACAATCCATCCTCCAATGCATCAAAAAGATATGAGTTAATAATTAAAAGAATAATTTCTAGTTCCAACCACGCATCATTGGAGACAATTTTTTCGGAACTCACTATGACCCGAACAAGGTAAGCAATGCAAGTTATATTGATCTGCCAAGGATATATGGTCTACAAACGTCATTTCCTCCACTTCTGTTAACTTGAGATGCTTATTTTCATGTAGTCTTTTACACACAGTATTCACAGACTGACTATTAATAGTTGTGCAAAAGTTAACCTAGCAATAGATTTTAGATCAGAACTTTAGAAGCAGAATAATTTCAAAAGTTAAGACAGAGTGAGGAAAACACACTCAATTGAAAACTCGAAGAGAAAGAAAATAGTAAACATTAAAATTAGAACTACAGCGAGAAACAAGCGGACTTTGTACAGTTGCTTTACCATTTAAAAAACTATGAATACTCTAGAGAAAGACATCACGAGACTAATATTCTGGTACGAGTCTGATCCGTTCTCCAGACACGATATTATTACAATTTTTTACTATAATGAACATAATCTCCAAAAGCAATCATGTTTATCCTACTGAATCTTCGCAAGTTGCACCAGTAAACACTTGAGAAGACAAAATATGTGATAAATACGTATTATTTATTGGAGTCGTGAGCAGCTTTTACTAGTGCCTCATACGTTTCTATCTCTACGTGCACCGCAGCTTGAGCCTCACCTTCCAATGGTTCGGAAGCACGTCGCTGAGCAGAGCGCAATTCCTCTTCTGCTTTCTACAAATAAATTCAGAAGTGTCAAGAATTTAGAAAAAAACCCTTTATTCATAATTTTACCATGTCAGAAAACTGAGTTTAGGAAAACAAAAAACTACTGTGAAAAAGATTTTTAAGAGATCAAAAAAGTCAAAAACTCCAAATTTTACCGCCAAATCGATGTCTTCAAGTTGAATTACTTCTTCGGCCAGAATTTGACAGGAACCATCAGGATTCATTGAAACTGAACCAGAAGAAGCGAAATACTTTATGCTCTTGTCTAAAAGATGAAAGAAATAATATTTGAGCGAACACAGTGTAAACCTTCATGCAATTTTTTATCCAAACATAACATTTTAAAGTGAATCATTCATACCATCTTTGTCCGTAATTCGAACAACTCCAGGCTTTAACATTCCTATTACTGGTACATGCCTTGGGAGAATACCAACTGAACCACTTAAGGTTGAGACATCAACCTGTTTCACGACAGTATCATTGAAGAAAACCTATAACAGACATAAAAGATCAGTAATAGCTCATGCTATTAAAAATGTTTACCTGTAAATAAAAAAGCTTTTCTAAGCAATGAAAGAGCGTCAAATAAGACTTTGAAGTCAATTTTTCACGCGCACTATTATTTCGGAGTAAAACTTATCTAATATTTAAAGCTCACTTAAAATAGTAGTGTACGACTTTCAATATCTAGTAGCTGAAATTAAACTAATACAATTCATTTGATAGAATAGTATATTGTAAATGAAAAGATGTGCAATAAATAATGTCAGGAAATCCCACTAAAAATGTATAATTCTTCTGGAGGAACTTGCAGTGCTACACCATTAATCACAGCTGATTTTTAACGTACAAAAATAGCTCTACATTAAGAAAATTAATAAATAATAATACGTAAACCAGACTTGATTACAAATAAGAATACTAATAGTAAATATGAGTGATACTTCGGTAGGTGATGCAAAAGTTAAACGTAATTCATCGACATTTGACGCAGGTGTTTCTTTCGGTGCTTTCTGTGCAGATCCTGCTGCATAACACCGTCGTAAAATGTTTGATAGTCCGTTACGCCTGGATAACATTCGCCTACACAACATCCCAGAAATTCTAGAAATAAGTCATCACCAAATCGAATCAAACGTATATATACTACTAACTGATCAATTTCCTTCTCTGTTCATCAAGAAATTATGAATCACACCTCCCGTATACTGATATAACAAAGACAAACACGTGGATATTAGTTACAGGAATAATGAATTTCACCTTATCAAAATCATGAGTGATGCACATGAAGCTTACTACCACTTAGTAAAAGTCTTCCATTAAATAGATTCATTACTTAATACTATACAAAAAACACTCTGATATTTCCACACCTTATTATCCTAATATTCTTCTAATTTTACTTGCACATCATACTTCATTTCTATGTGCTAGACTTGTAGACAGCAAATGCAAAAAAAAGTACCTACACATATTTAACTGCACCTCACTCTACGAAAAAAAGAACACAGCTATGCTCATTTCCTATTGAATACTTTTGTACCAAGAGACCAAAATCATAGTAATACCATTGTGAAAATCTTATGTCTCATACAAACTTCACGTTTTAAAACCACCCTTACCCTAACCAACAGCAAAATACCAAAATACTATGAATAGATGTAGTGCATTCAGTCCTTCTTAATGTGAAAGTAGGAAACACATTAATTTGTGTCAAACAGTATATGCTGCAGTGTAATTTACTATTGCTAATGTATTATTCTAACGAATCAGAAAACCTGGGCATTTGTCATGACCAAACAAAACCCCGACCTTATAACTGAGTAACAACTAGTTCTTCAAAAGACTTCTCCACATTCAACTTACGTCTCTAAGCTCAACGACTCACCGCTCAATGCAACTTTAGTATACGCTATACTCAAATCATATCGCACAGAGTGAATACCCAATAGATTGGTATACGGCAGGCTACTTCCCAAGTCCTGAACTGCTCCACACACTTTTCCCAGCGAAAACGAGTCGGAAAACAATAACGAGGCTTCTTGCATACATGGAACTATGCACGCATAAAGTCTGCATAGACTCAATCCGATAGACAGAACGGGACGTGAATTAGTACTAACCTCTGTTAGCAGAAATTAAAACACCCGACACCAGTAATATCCAAATGAGCAACCAATAGACAAAGTATAAGTGGACCTTATACTCATTATCATGCATCCCACAACCCTATTCTACCACTAACTTCCCCAAAGCACATTGTGCAATAGTCCTTGAGTTGAAGTCATACTACGCAATCGCACAACTTCAATACCTCAGAAAAATTGTTGCAAAAACCTACTCGACCAAAACAATTCCAACTACAGTGTAATGCGTAGTTTTCATTTATAGTCAATTTGTAGTTCAGAGATGAAATACAGTCCGAAAATAGATACATCCTTTAATGATGAATACTACAAGAATAAATAAATTCACATGAAAGAAACAATTTGCAAGATAAAAGCATTTTACATAACACTGAATAAACAGAAGAAATTCAAGATACAAATGAATCACGTGTCATACTGCAAATAAACAAAGTACAACCAACACTGAATTCACGACAAACCAAAATAAAAAAAATGCAATTACAAAAGAAACATTCAAATTTACAAACATAACGCCATAACCTGGGAACATGTACAACTGTAACTGTTCCCATGTGCACTTACAGTTAAAACAAGGTGAATTTTAATGATTCTTAATGCCATCGTAAACAGAAAAACTATCTCATGTTCAAGGATATCATTAGCATGACTAGTCATATAAGTAGCAGCCCCAATTTGACTGTTATGATAGATTAACATAGAACCCTAATAAACTCAACACTCTGAAATATGTACTCTCATGAGATTCAATGAACTCTATAAACATAAGTAACCTCACAAAAAGTTGATTAATGGAAACAGTTCTCAGGGTGATGCAAGAAGATCATTATTTCCAGATAGCGTACCGAATTTTACCATGTAAAAAAACTCAAAATACAATTGCACAATGGAAATGTTCACCAAAACACACATGCATGGGAATAAATAACAGATAGCTCTTGCAAAACGTGCAACAGTAGCCAAGCTGAGCATCTGACAAGCTTATACAATACGTCGAAGAAAGATTTATATAAATTAATAACATTAGAAAGAAACAACTAGTACTAAAGAATACCGAAATAAATTGAAAAAATATATATCTCATCGATAAAGAAACAAAATGTAACTTATATGAGCTAGAAAATGCTAGCTAGTAACTCAATGTGATGCCAATATAATCTCTGGTGGGAAAAAACAACCGAACGATATAAAAAATTTACCATTTTCGAATAAGCATCACACAAAAGAAATGTTAATCATATATCTCAGTTATTCAGAAGGTTTAATTTTTATGTCTTCTGACCACTATTGCCACAATGCTTATCAAACTTGGCGAAATAAGCATAAAGTAGATGAAACACAAAACCTCAATATCTAAAACGCTCTATTGCATGTGTAATCAAACGTTAATATAGACCGCTGCGTCATAAGGTCGGAAAATAAACCGTAACAATGATTTTAAAAAACCTATCTACTGACTCACTGTCGAGGAAAAAGCTAAAAAATAATGCCGTTACATTATTCAGATAAAATTTTCATCATACATTAAACAAGAACCCTAATTTTAATTTTTGAAAGATTTGTGGATGAATAAATAATTCTCTTGCAAAACCACATTCTTAAGAGAAATAATTCTCAGCACTGTTGTCTTCTTTTGCGCCAAAATGTTTTAAATCGTCAAACAAACTTTGTTTTATCTTGGATATTTCGCTTGCTTCTTCCTGTAAATAAGATCATTTAGACAATTCTAAAACAATTGATTTAAAAAATGAAATTACAAAGATTTTCACTAATCAATAATATTCTTATCCCATATCTCAGTAATATATGACTTCATTTTATTCTGTAGTAGATCAAAATTACATTATTTTAAATGAAAACTAACATTAACTTGCCCACCACCACCAGAATTCGTGCTGGACCCATTACCAGGACCATTACCTTGGCTGCCACCAGCCACGGCATTCGGAGGTGCACCAGATTGAGAGTGTACTGAACCAGGACCACCGACTCCAGCCCCTGCTACTGAGCCAGGACCACCCACTGGTGCTTGACTGCCTGCACTTCACAAATTGTTTAAAGAAATATCATTATAGACAGTTTACGAATAAAAATCAATTGATAGGCAGATTCAAAACATGATGAGACATAACTATCATGGTCAGTTGGGGCCAAAGCCACCAGCGGGTGGAACAAACTAGGAGGAATACTGATTAGCTCAGCCCCCATTATTGAAAGAGTAGGTTATGGCCAGTTACGCTGTCGTAAAGAAATCGCGACAACCGAATCGTTCCGGCCTTGTTAGAGCCGACTATAAGATTATAAATTGAAATAGATATCACGGTTCATATGGCCTGCAAGGAAAATTAATATCGCTTCTATGGCATTTTTATACACCTACAGCAGAAGCATATAAATGAGAATTACAAACCTGGTCCACCTGCTGCTCCTGGAGTGCCACCATTCAGTCCACCATGAGTAGAAGCAGGTGACTGCTTCATTTCATCACCGTTTAACAATGAAGTGACTTGTGGCTCAGGACCTGAACCTGGAGGTCCAGTCGATCCTCTGCCACCTGCCCCAGGAGTCATACTGCCTTCTGAACCATGCATCACGTACTGCAATCGAATATTTCCAGACGATCTTGTAGCCAACTGTTTTTTGTTGAAACAAGGTACATAACACAAATAATATGCATGAATTTCGCATCACAAAAAAGTAAAAAAAGATCAAATTCAGCTGTAGACGTGAAGAAACTGGTTAGAAAAAGTAAAGCACCGGCATGTTAGAAGCAGTCGACATCATCATGTAGCCCCTTGGATCAGCTTGACCATCAGGACCTGTTGGCATTGGTCCTTGTGGACCTGGAGATGACATCATCGAAGGAGTTGAGGAACATATCGTACCGTTTGGCATCATTGCGTTCTTCAAATGTAATATGTAATACGACAATGAAAACCTAAACCACTCTTGAATTTTAAAAAGTCTGTCAAAGATCTAAATTTGCTTGCGGAAATCTATAGCAAAGTATTAACTACTCTGGCAAGGACGTGGTAACTAATAAACTAAAGAAAAACAAACCGGAGGAAAAGGTGTGCCAGTGGGAGATTCCATGTACATTTGAGAACCATATCGCATTGGGCCATTCGGTCGCATACCAGGAAAGTTCTATAAAGAAAAAGCTGATAAAGACAGCCCAAAAACTCAAAATTACGAGAGGGACATTTTAACTAAAAATGCCATGTATTTACAAAGCTAAAAATAAACTATGCTAATATGTAATGCAGATGCATAGTTAAGAGTTCAATCCAATTCTGAGACAAATGACTAAATTAAATGGACTTTGGAAGCCGGTATATACAGTCACAAATTCAAGTAAGTTGCATGAGTATATAAAGGTACCGTTGGCATACGCATTGGACCTGCACTGGGAGGTAGTCGTTGAGGCTGCATAGGCCGCATTTGTTCACTAAACATATGAGGCGGTCCAGCACCAGGAAAGTTAGTGCCAGGTGGCATACCTGGACCTGGTGGGCCATTTCTTGATGGCATGCCATATCTTGGAGGAACTGGAGCAAAACTTCCAGAAGGAGGAACACCTAAAAGTTGTGGAATTGCTAATAATTTAAACAGGGACCAAACATTTTGGCGGTGGGTGACAGAAATCTGCACACATTTAAGAACCGGAACAAATATGGTGAGAGATAGTAAATGCTTGAGAATGTGGCGAAACCACAAAATGAACTAGATGCAGCAGACTTTATAACAATGATGCAAAATTCTTGTTTGTCACCTGATATTGGTGATGACTGACTAGTTGAACCTGAAGGTCCCGGCTGTCCAGTTCGAGGTGGATAATAACCAGCAGGTATTAATCCATCTGGTCCTGGTCCAGGTCCCATACCTAGAGGGCTGGCAGCTGCTGATGGAAACTGTAAATAAGCAATAATAGTACGGTGAAGTCATGAAAGCAATTAATTTATTAAGATTCAAAAGGTATGATAACTAACCAGGTGAGACCCATGCATACCATTCATCATTGGTGCACCAGCAGGACCTGGAGGAACGCCATGATTTGCATTCATAAACCCCTGTAAGAAACTTATAAACTCTGTGTATATAATAGGCTAAAGGACTGATATACTAACTTCGGTTTGAGGCAGAAAAACTTACGTATTCATGAAAAGCTTTGGCTTCTTGTGAAGCTTCACATGCATCCCGTCTTTCCGGAGCTGCTGAATACAAGTCCCAAAATAAGCTGAAAATGAAACACAACAATAAAAAGAGTAAGATCGAGAAATATGTCATTACAATCACAGCTCATGCATAAACTAATCGAAATAACAATATATATGAACTTACAAAAACCAATTTTGCAAAAATCCCGGAGCATCACCAATATTGATTTTTTTCGAAGCATTACTTTGCTGAAACATTGTAATGAAACGATCTTTAATTCCAAATATATTGTTTTAGCTATTGTAACATGTACAACGATTGGATATAACTAAAAAAATACAATTACCAATTGACAGAGAAGCAAATCAATTAATTCAAAACAAGATCTTTCATTTTCTGCTCAAGATAGAACTGTGCATAATTAAAGCGCACTAGAATTGCAATGAATTAGACCAAGAGGTCAATGTTCTTCCTTACCGATAACATTTCACCTTTGAATGATTCCGCAGTTTTCGTTGCACCATTATGTACCAAATATTCATACACAAATCCAGCAAGCCTACAGTACCAAAATTATGATTTAGATACACACATAAGTTACAATATGTGACTTTAAAAATGGCAAACGGAACAGAACAAATTTAATTAAAAAAAAACACTCATACATATTGAATATTCAGGCAAAATTAAGACAGAATTGAAGTAGAAAAAATACTTCTCTTTAGCAGCTGCTTCACTTTGGCTCGTTAAAGTTGCTTGGGGTCGATTAGAAGGAGGTCCTTTTGGTTGCTGCGCAAACATTGCAAGAAATAAATACTATATTTCTTAAAAGACTGTTACTGTATTAAGTGAATAAATTAGGAAGCATAGTAAGATGCACTTTGAAAAACTGAAAAAAAAACCAAATTAAATACTTAAAAGCTTAGTGATTTATATCAAAAAATTGTACATGTGAATTCCGACAGAAGTGAATAAAAGTTATTTGACACTTCTTTCTGAATAAAAAAGATGTACGAATTCCGACATGAATACATTTATATCAAGTAACAAAAAATTTTTAAATGTGAAGAACTATAGTAAAATACTCTAGCAGCACACAGGGCAATTTTTCATGCATTACAAAGAGAACAATTGCAAATGCAAAAGAGTAGTAAAAGACATAATCATACGGAAGTAAACCCCTAAAGAAAAAATAACTCAAATCACAAATTAAAATAAGAAAATGAGAAAGTGAGCAAATGTTTCATTAACAAGAAATGTTGAAAAGATAAATGCCGCAGAAAAAGTGCCTTAAGCAATATCACACTCGCAGCATTAGGTCAGGAAAAAATTGGAATGAAGTGAAGCTAGAGTGATAAATAAATACGTTCATGAATCCCATTCGATCTGACTGCATTCCAAAATCAATTCTCATCCACACTAATTTATCCCTTCTTTCAAAGACCAGAAATATCAATTGCTAGCTCATTACGCATCCACACAGTATAAACATCGTTGCAACATGAAAAAAAATGAACTCCGTTAGAGGACACAACGTACACAATACCATTGAGGAAGATGAACACACGTAAGCACATAATGAGAGTACGTATCGCACAAGCTTATATATATATATATAAGCATATACGTCATATCACATCATCCACAAATGTTCACAACTGAATTCTATCATAGGATGACGTAAATCAAGCGTACATGTGACGCGAGACCTGACATATAATACGCGCAAACAAACAGAAACAATAATCTGTTTAGAAAAGACATTTTAATGAACTGACCTATCTATTTATTTATCTATTCATCTATGTATTCCTGTTAATGAATGAAAAGCGCAGGCAGAGATACTCCCTCCCGCGCCCACCGACTATTGAATTCATTGTGAAAAATATATGCCACCAAAACACATGTCAACAACCCACTCTTCCACGCGCGTACACCCCCGCATACACACCACATACACACGCACACTTAAAAATAGTAGGGCAAGTGAAGAAAGGTGCAAACAAAGAGGAAGGACATGAAGGGTGTGCAATGTGCAGCTGGCGATTATCCAGCAGACTACCGTCATATCGATTAATGCTCGCCTGAGGCAAATGGGCAGGCACCTCTTTACACTCTCTTACGCTCTACCTCTACGTATGGGTCACACGCATACACATACACATATACATGGACGTTCCCCATACTACATATCTATATACGTATATATCTACATACAAATGTATATATGTATAAACACACGCCCATGCTCTGGAATGTCCTGAGAATTCCCGAATGATTTGGCATTGTGCATTTTCGTTGATCCAGCGCTACTCCCAAAGCACAAATCCGCATTCCTACATCTCCTTTATTTTCCCGATCTATGCATTTAACTAACCCATATAACATACACATACGCACGTTCACGGTGATACACGAACAGACACGAATAGATACTGACAAACCCAGACAGGCCATACACACAGATCACGCAGACTTATTGGTAGGAAGAGAGCAATGCGGTGTGCAGGTATTTGGCATGTGAAATGGATGCAGAGAGCAACAGCAACAGCAGTAGCAGCAGTAACCACCCTCACTACGACATGAATGCCGTCAATTCAGCGGAGGTATGGCATGAAATGGGCAAGGCAAGGGACCTTCGTGAGGGAAGCAAGCATTGCAGTACATTACCGTGAGCGGTTTATATGACTAATTCGTCATACTGGCACGTAATTAATGATCACTTATATACGTGATTAAGAAATGTATGTGTTATTTGGTCACATGAATACCATGCATAGTTTGCAAACTACAAACCACAAGCACATGCATTTCTAGTTGGTAAAGATCACCCCTTCTTTCTCCCCTTTCTATTCCATCCATATACCCATCTTTTGAGAGGAAAAATAAGGCAAGAAATGACCCACAAGCGTAATAAGTGAAATGGAGAGAAGGAAATGACGTGCGATACGTTTCAGATTTAAGCGGAAAGTTTTACAACAATTATGGTAATTTTTGTTGCCAGAATGAGAGGAGTATGGACTGCATTAGCGTTCAACAATTGCTGGTCAATGAATTGCGCAAAAATAGCATTTTTTGAACTGACAAACCGGTCGGTAGCTGATGAAGTGCTGGGATAGAGTTGAGTAACTATTTGTACGCACATTTTGCTGCTTGATAATGAGAAAGAGTAACTTTTTCTCTCACTGCATCAGCATTGTTACTTGGTGAGTGGTTTAGTCACTTTAGCAGGTCTACATGGGGATTTTCGCTAGTCTTGACTGCTTTTATATGCAAATTAAATGAAAACAAAAATTATAAGAAAGTGGCTGGTTGCAAATTGTAACAGTTTTTATCATACAAAGTTGTTTCCACAGAGTAGCTATATCGTTGAAGTAACTAGCAAAAAAAGAACAACCTCCCTTTGCACCTGTGAAATGCATTAATTATTCCTAGAAAAGAAGGAATATTCAAATATTATCCTGTTTAAAGTACTCATTTTAGCTGGAAGGTTCAGAAGCTTGCTACATTATAACTAATTGGTCAAAATCACATTTTGCAAATTATATTGCCTTCTCATTATTATTTCTGTCACAAACGCTATGACCGCAGGTTCTTATTATATTTTTGAGAGTAAAGATTCATCAGTAGTTTTTTATAATCATGGATCTGGAAGTATTTGTCAAAGTAAACGTAAGCAACCTAACACTCACGGACTGCTTCTGATAGATACATGTCCAGCTCACAAAATATCAAAATATTTTATGAGAATGTAATTTTATGACGGGGGTAAACGTCAATGCCAAGCGTGAATTTGTAACATTTTTCGTATTTCCGGCACATTATTTGAATTCCTGTGTTTACTTAAAAATTTTTTACTCTATACATTTAGGAATCCAGAAAAATGCACCTTCCAAAACTAAAGCAAAAAATAAGGTCAACATTTTTCTCGCACAAATTATTTCTTTTGGAACACTACTCACTGAATATGCAGTAATTTTGCTGCTCTTACAAACACGAATCACATAAATTTTTATCAATTAATGACGATTATGCTGGTCAGCAAGAACCAGGACGTATTCTAAAATAAAAATTATACAAGAATGTCGCGATGCGGCAAAGCATAGAAATAAAAGCATACATAGTAACTGCATAAAATAGCAACAATGTGGCAATATGTAAATTCGTTGCTTAGTTATACAAGATCAATTGTATTTTGCTAAATCATGGTAAATGTACGTAAAGTTTTCTTCTCTTTGAAATTTCAGAATATTTGCTTCAAAAACAAAATTACATTTCGAGACGTAGACACAAAAATTATGAAGACTGCAAGTAATGAATTCACATTTTCTTCTTATTCAAACTGCAAAAATCTGGAAAAATAGACGTTATGTTATTACTTCCTTTAAATTGTTTGCCTGATAATAAAACCTGTATAAATAGTCGTAGAAATAATGATTAAGTCGACCAAAAGAAAGTTTGGATAGCAATTAGTTTTACTCCCACAATTTAATAAAATTAACGCGCAGCTTGTCTAGTTTTGCTTATTTTCGATTATATAATCATAAACTAGTCTCTTTGAGAATAAAATGATTTATGACTTAGTCCCAAATAAATCAGCACTGGGCTTTAATCCGACAAATAACATGTGCAAAACTGAGAGTCAAAACATGATATAAAACTCTATTCAATCCGGACTTCGTTCATTCACTATTTCATAGATTCAAACTTTTTAGGTTCTACTTTTGCTTGTTTTTACTAAAAAGTTTAAAAAATGTGGAGAAAGTATTTTTTGTGTGCAAAAAAAAATACTTTTTTGTGGTACATACACAAAATTTACTTAACTGAGCTAGTTGATCAAAGAAATCATTCTTCATAAAATATTGAGCAGTCAACATACTTTCCTGCGCAGAATTGTAGTCCAAATACTAACATTTTATACATATTGGATCGTAATTATTTCGTACATACTAAGACAATAATCACAATATTACAGGACGGGAATGGTCTGAAAATCAAGTAAAAGTTATGATTGTATGTCTGTTATCATTTGGAGGCACCAATATCATATTAATCGCTGTGGTTTACTTAATGATGAACTCTGTCAGACCATTTTTGTAATCAAACATGATAAAAGTGCTGCTTTTGTTAAGCCTAGAATACCTAAAAAATCAATGTTGTTGCTGAGAAACAAAATATCTATATTGTCGATACTTCTATCTGCAGTTGCGTAATGTATTTAAAATGCGATTTCACGAGTGAGCAACTACAGCTCTTATTAACCTTTACTATTTTTTGAAAGTATAGTAGAGTTTGAAGAATTATAACACAAAACAACATTTAAGGAGTGAAAAATTTAGTACAAAGAAACCGAATAAAATAAGCAAAAAACCCAGCCGCGTCTAGTTTTCCAGTGAACTGTCACTACCATAGTCAGCTACAAGACTCACAGGTTTGAGATCAAAATTGTGTTCCTCTGACTTTGAAAGTGATGTATATATATTGTCCTCACCACTTCCTGACTTCATTCCTTCAGAACACTGAACTTCTGGCACATCACACTTAATTTCTCCCGGATTGAGCTGAAAAAGAAAGATTCCTCGAGTGGTGACACAACATGCTCAAGTTTGCAACTGCTATAGCCTGAAAACCAACGAACTATTCACAAAAAACTCTAGAAGAAGTGATTTATCTAAGTGTAAAAACTATATTGAACAGTTTTATATAGTGAGAGAATTCCCGAGAAAATGCGGTAGAAAAGCAAACAGAAATAAACATGATAACAGAAAATTACAAGTTAAGGATCTAGTCTTAAGCACAGTTTCTACTATTAAACACATTAAATTACAGCACTCTGTTACTACAATAAAATAAATAAAACCCAATTAATTTCCCACGAACAACGATTCAGAAATTTCAAATTCCAACACTGGATTAAAAACAAAAGTACGTCGAGACTTCTACCGTTTTCGAAGCATCGGCTTCGATACAATCTTCAGTTTCCACCTTCTTTTTTTTTATTACAATACCAAGACTTTCTGCTTTATTTTGTTCCTGCCTGCTCCATGTAGTTGGCGCAGAACTGAATACGTCATATTTCTTTTCTAAAAGATTCATCGACAACAACTTCTTTGAAGTCGCAGTGTTTGCCAATGGACTTGGATGAGAACTAGAAAATATAGGTTTTCTCAATATTTCGTTACGTTTCTCTTCCGTAGCTTCAGGGACTGAAAAATAATTACTGAGTATATTAATACTGGTTAAGTAGTAATTTCATAAGATCTAAAAACTAATATCGAAGCACAGCGGAAATTCTAGAGCTGGAAGACTTTTTCCATTCATCTCAAGTTTTCCTAAATCCTATGAATTCTAGTGAATTCTGTATGTTCTGTTTATCACTTATATCATTCTGGTGTTTAAAAAGAATAGAAAATAATAAAAACGATTTATTTGTTAAAAATCCATCATTACTAATGTTAGAAACAAATCTCCACACACATTTCATATTTTTACGTTTCATGACTGCTGCAGCAAGTTTTCTGTCCTCATCATTCTCCGCTAATAGCTCAATATTTAACGACATCCTTTCCAATAAGTTTTTATCGTTGGCTTTCTCAATTCTCGAATTACCCCTTTCACCCTGCAATGGTTTGAATGAAGTAAATATTTGATCAAATATTAGTGTGCAATGAAAGTTATGAGGCCGATACACAGTAATTTCAATTTATATAGACGCGTGCCCTAAACATCCTTCTGAGAGCTTGGTTGGCTGCAAAGTCATCTCGCATTCTTTCTTGAATCCATTCCAACTTGCCAATTTGATCAGCTGAACTTTCCGCTTTTTCTTTGTCTTCTTTCACATGTTCAACCTGAAATTTATAAATTTTTCATTCAAAAATATCAGTAGGTTTCGAAATATAAAACTGTGTTTTTCAACTGAGAAAACCAACAAACTAGCATTCCAGTAATAAATACTTTTGAAATGAAACAAAGTGAACTCAAAGCGTCAAAAGTTTCAAACTTAGCAATGGAACCTGAAACATTCGATCACTTTCCAGCTGCCTGCTGAAACCCCGATCAACTGCTCCTAGCTGATCGATAGTAGATGGATCATAGCGTTTCTCTTGCCTGCGACAACCTTCCACTAGTTCATAATCGAAATGCTTAACAAATTCAATGTTAGTTCAAGAAAAAATCACTGCTTTTGAACAAAAATGATGAACAATATCAAGTAAAGCATGAAATAAAAATATTCCAATTATTAAATAAGCAATTGTGAAGTAATACACACCTCGGGATCAGTTCGTATGAGGAAATAGTTCTGGCACAAATGGCATCTCATACGAAATTCATATAATGGTGTCGTGTAATACATGCCAATTTTTTTCTTCTCAGCATTATAACGTACACCCATCCCAATATGATTATTACAACCAAGACACCAAATATTAAATGGCATTTCAAATCTGAAAATTAGTATGAAAAAAGAAACATTAATGTTGTCTTAAATAGGTGAAATTAGATGATGAATTTGATGGAAAAATCTTTTCAAATATCTTTACATAATCTGCTTACAGACCAATTTAAAAAACTGCTTTTTGTCACTCCTTAAATAGTGAAATACGAAATTAATATGAGTTACAAAAAAATGTCTTGTAAAAGTTAGTCTTGTAACAAACCGTATGATAAGAATTCCTTCTTTAATTTTTGCAGCACGTTCTCGCAAAGCATGCGTGCCATGATAACTGTTCAAACTCTTATGCTTCTTATAATCAAAATCTGGTGGATAATAAAAATTTTGCCCTTTACGTTCACCCATTCTCGATTCTCTATAAAAAGCTTTATCTAACAAAACTCTTCTGAAGCACAAGAAAAATGATGCTGCCACCCAAAGAAAAAACCATGCCGAGATACCTACATGTTTGGCCCCTGACTCAGTTTGTATGTGTCAATTCCCCCATCACCGAAGAAACAGTCTAAATTTGTCACTGTAGTAAAAAATATATTAAACCATAGCAAACTGCAACTAGATAAAATAGCAGACACCATAAATACAACAAAATTTTATTCTCAACAATTTTAGGAAAACAGAGCACTCTATATCAGTGAAACAGATTCATGACCGCATAAACAAGAGAATACAGATAAATAAGTATTACTTATGAAAGCTAATTCTTAATTTATGACCTGAAAATATGGTATTCGTCAGACAATTTAGCTATGATACGAACGAAAATCAGCTGCATGACAGAACATTACTTTTTTCCTTGTAGAAATTAAAAGTCAATCTAATCTCGAAACACAAGTAATAATTTTACATTTTTGACGAATACTTTTACAAAAATGAAAATGAGAAAACTTTGAATAAAACATATATGACTAACTCTTAAGCAATTTACATTAAATTATAAAAAGCAAGACTGTGATGTATGAAGAGCGAGTTATGAGGATAATTTATGCACAGAATGTTCCCGAGCATAACAAGACTGATGAGTTAAGTACAAATTCCCAGAATTAAGTGTAGAAGAGAAGAAATTTGTACTAATAAACCATTCTACACAGTTTTCTGATTAATAACACTAAAAATCTTGAACTGAAAGACAAGCATACCCAAACATAGGATCTGACACATGAAGAAAGCGAACGAAATTTGAAGCTAAATAACGCAAAAATGTTTATCCAGAACACACTCTGAAACGTATAACGAATATGTGTAATATATAATGTTCCACCTTGACATTATCGGTAATTATAAGTTAAATAGATCTTAAAAAAATCATCGTATTAGCGTATAGCGTCTATTTCAACATGACTCAATGGACCATGCCAAAATTTTGATCTTTCTGGCGGCAAAAGTTTAGGTCTTTCTGTTCTTGTATGCCAAACGTAAACTTTTGTGCATCCATCAGCTTTCACTTCCAAATCTTTGACTTCCAAACCCAAAGCAGAAAGAAAGTGAGATTCCTAAACAGCGGACTATCTTCCAAAACGTATACAATCAATAAGTATTTGCAATACTAATATAACAGTTTGAAATAACATATAAATCGTCACTTCACAAACCTGGTAACCACGGCGTACATTATAAGTAAAACAAGCTTCAGTATTAAGCACCAAAGATAAATTGACTGCAAATGCTGCCATATCGATAGGAAATGATCGTTTAGGTTTCCATAAAGAGTTGAAGGATACAGTCCCATCTGAAATTTAAAAAAAAATGAACTATTGATAAAGCAAATCAGCAACATAAAATGAGAAAAGACTGAGCTAATGAATGTCAATAGTCGAAATAATAAATTTTATACCTAGGTACGTAACTCATAAACCAATAACCTTTTGAAATTTTCGCTGTTTCAACAATCAAACCACCAACAAGGCCGACTGGCCATACGCCCACTCTATCTACGGATCGAATTTCATCAAATAATCTCCAGTCGTAAGTATTATCATCGTCACCAAAATATACAACTCCTTTTCTTGCGTTGCCTAAATTTTTCCTGTAATATAAACATTTTCATAATGCAGAGAAACTAAATAGATCATTTATGTCTATTCAAGAACGGATAATTTCAACAATCGATAAACTTGAGTTTTTAGAGTGCTAAATGCTGTGATATAAATACCGCAAACAACATTTATAAAACTAATTAAAAAAAGGACACACAAATAAGATACCTTAACCACGAAAGGGCTTTATTTCGCTGAACCACACCACGTGCAATTTTCCAGTTAGGATCTTTTTCGCTTGGTTTTTTTTCTGGAGGTGTAAGAGCATGTAGATGAGTGAATCTGATATGATATCTTTTTAAAATACTAGCGATGAATGGAGAAGTGGAATTCGCATCTTCGACTACAATCCAGTGTAAATTAGGTACAAAAGCTGAAAAAGCATCAACTTTTAGAAAGAAATTTTGTGCTTAAAAACTAATGATATTCTGTATGAAATCTTATATTAAAAAACCTACTTAGCGTTTGCGCTAGACGAATAAGTTCAGCCTTCTGTGTAGGTCTTCGATATGTTGGAGTAATAAAGTAAATAAAAGAAAGATTCTCTCGAACTTGTGCAAGTGGAACTCGATCACGAACTCTAAAAAATGAAACCATCGAAAAGATGTCATATTAGATATACACCAATACTATACTTTAAGGAAAAAAACCGAAAGAGTAAAAGATAAACAAACAATCCATCAATCCGCTTCAATTTTTCTTCCATACGATACGTATCCCTCTCCAACATCCAAGTGCTCTTTTTTAACACTTCACGTTTTCGCATTAACGTGTCAATTTCTGCCACAAGAGTCAATTTTTTGTCATCTAGATTCTGTATTTGTGACCAAAACACCGCGATTTGCACAACAAAAAATAATCCAATTGCACATACAATTTTGAAAACAAGTCCATCATCCAGAAATGCCATTCATTCGTCCAAAAAAGTACAAAAAATTGCATTAATTTTAATCGCTGAAACACATTCATTAGACACGGACAGAATGAATGACGAAGGATGAAAAGCGTTAAATACTGGACTTGTATGGATAACAATTTACAACTGTCAATTGTGAAAAATCCACCTACAAAGAGTACATAAAATGTTAGGAACAGTAGTTACTAACGTGAATCACACTGAGTGTTAAACTTGGCATATAATTTACTCCTACAAATTTTTGCAAATACCAAATAACTTTTTACGGTGCGCAACCAATTTCAGGAAAACAGCAGAATTTAACGCGTTTTCTGAATGTACATCAAATATGAAGGGGCTATAAAACCTTGAATTCCATATAAATTTTAACACAATATATAAATACACCTTTGTGGATAATGAGACAGAAAAAATCTAGAAAAAACAAACGCGAAGAAACACACGAATTTTTATTCTAAAAATTACTCATCTCCATGCCACCTGTAATCACTGAAGGATTTTCATGAGCAAAAAACTATCCCACAGATTGATTTTCGAAAAATTAAAGTATTTATACACAATATGGATACCTACAATTTCATGATATGTCATAAAAGTTAATATAATCAGGGAACAGATAACAGTATAAATTATATAACATGCTGAGGAACATAAAGGCTATTTCAAATACCGATTCTGATTTCGCAACAAGAGATTCTAATTAATGTGGCTCAGCTACTATTGAGAAATAAATTTTCCGTGTGCTTTAGATGACAACGAAGAACAAAAAGTTGCAAAGACAAAGAAATGCAAACAATAAAATTAGTTTTTTTTCTTTTTTGCATACTTATCTACCAAGTAATCACAAAACTCATCGAAAGTTTCTGCATTTTTGAGCTGCCGGTTTCGAATCATAGATTGAAGATCTAGCTTGCCTTCTTTTTTAGTAATCTCATCCAACAATTTCTTTGCTTCCTGCAGAAAAGAGGCAAAAGTTATTCTTTATCGGTAATGTTTTCAGTAATTCTATAAGGCAAGTCTAACTACTAGGACTGAAAATACACTCACTTTTTCTTCTCGTTCTGCTGCTCTTTTTCGTTTCATTTTTCGCTTATTCGATTCAGCAACAAAGAATTTTAATGGTTTTAATTCTCCTGTTTTAATCATTTCTCTTATGATACCACGCAAACGATCTTCATCTTTGTATGAAACACCCAAAATATCGTTCAATATTTTTCCCATATCACCTTCGTGCTTAATATAGGCTTCTTTGACTGCAGCACGTTCTTCGTTAGAGTCTGAAAATTTTGCCAGAGTCTGAAAAAAAAATCAAAAGTTATCTGGTGATAGAAATTTACATTTCTATCACCAGATAACTTTGATTAGAAATTTACATTTCTATCATCAGATAACTTTTGATCAAATAACTATGTATCAAATGAATAAGAAGAAGACATCAAAAGTTAAGTTAAGAACTATATTTCTATACTTTTATAATTCTCTACGTACTGTTCGATATCATCCATTGTCATCTTTTTAAAACATGATTTCCATTTCAAAAGCCAGTCTCCGTCATCAGACTCATTTCCTTCATCATCCACGATACCTAAATAAATAAATTAAGAGTCATGATATGGGAAAAATAGGCAGAGAAGGGTAAAGAACAATAGTTACCTACCCGTTTCATCATAAATCGTTCGTTTTTTGGGATCACTGAGTACAGAGTAAGCACGACTCAGAATTTGAAATTTAGCTGTTACTTCAGACTTTAATCTTTTATCATGACATCGATCTGGATGAAACTTCAGCGATAATTGAAAAAAGGCCTTCTTAACTATAAACAATAATAGTTTACAAATTTGAAAAAATGTGAAGAAAATGAAAAGGACTAAGATACATCAAAAGTTTAGAACACTACATCAAATAAATTTTTATCCGGTATTTTTCAAGCCTACTTACTTTCTTCCCGGCTATATTTTCCACCATCTACTTTAAGGTTACCCAAATTCAACACTTCATACAGGTTTGTAGTGCCGAAATGTTGCTTCATATCGTAAAAGAACGACATTTTTGCACTAAACAATAAATAATTTAAGAATTGAAGTGCAAAGAGTTAAAAAAGATTGACAGTAAAAGATGATAATTAAAATTGGGATTATTGAATTTCAAGACTATTGAGAAACATTTTAGAAGACTGGAGACTTAGTACAACCACCCAAGCAGAGTAAAATGTGCAGCAATTAACTTATAACATTTAAAATATGCTATTTGAAGTATTCTTAAGATGCGGCAGTTTCATCTTCGTCGTATGCAACTAAATTTGAAATTGGGCAAATTTTTTTTGTCGAACCGATTAGAAACTACTGTGATCTGGTGTCATGTTCCTTTCACATTCTAGGTTGGTTTTATTTTTCTGGCCTAAGTTCTTGATAGTCTAATTTATGATCTTTTCAAGAAGGTATGCTAGAAAAATAGAATCCTACCAACAATTTAAACAAGATATACTAGTTGCAAAAATGTGCCAATTTGATGGCACATTCTGATGGCAAAATAAAGTGGGAAAACGTACCATTTAAGTTTGCGGAGACCATAATGTTCATCTGAATGAGAAAAAATCCTTGACTGGGAAATCTTTTCTACCTAAGCAGTCTCGAAATGTCGTCCTTATTGTGACTATCATTTTAGTTCTCACTACTACTATTAATGAAAAACATTAAGTTTTCATCAATTTTTATTGAGTTTATGATTATATTCCTTCAGAGAATAAATATTTAAGGTAAAAAATAATACCATGAATCCAACGTCTGATAGCAGTGATTGTGACAAAGAAGTGGAAGTCATTGCCCCAATAAATATTGCTTTGGTAAAATATTGGGGCAAGCGAAATGAGGTATTCTTTTGTATATGTATACACATCCATCTGCAAGTTATGATCGGATGAGTTCTGTCTCATATTAAAATAATAGTAGCGCATTTTATAAATGATCACTTGACAACACAGTAAGTTATTATATAGAATAAAGAAAAAGCTATAAAGTTGTAGATTTAGACTTTACTGTATTAAGATTATAAGTTTTGGTTTATTACAGCAATATATTTTTACACAATATACTGGGTGAGGTATTTTGTGACGGGAAACTTTCCTCATCAGTAAGTTTGTTTTAAGCAGCACATTTTTATTAATTTATTTGCAGAATATAGTACTTCCATTAAACGATTCCATCTCACTTTCTATTAATGATGTTTTCACGGAAACAAGACTGCGAACAGGTCCTTCTATTAAGAAAGACTCAGTCTCAATTAATGGTGAAAATATCTCTTTGTCAAAACATCCACGGTTTCTTCGTTGTTTTAATGTAGGTTAATTTGTATTCTGTCATGATGACTACTTTTTTGTTTTTATCCTAAAAGTAGCGCGTATAATTTAAGGAAGTTCGACGGTTGATTCGGAAACGCGCAACGAAGTCAAAGAATTCACGTAAGAGAAATCCAAATCCCTTCAGCAAGTTTGAAGTTATTTACTTAACTTTAAATTCATTCTACTTTGCACATATTGTAAATTAGCTTGCGTAATTTAGAGATGTAAGTGGCAGTAATAGACATGATTCTTGTTCTTATTTCGCGGAATTTACATTTGGACTTTTTTTAAAAATTTTTTTCTTGCTTATGTTATAGTGCTGAAATAGATTTTTGGTCTACTTTCATGCTAAATATTTATCTTAGGTTGTTTCGCAAACATTTTTCCCGATCGAAGCAGGACTTGCTTCATCAGCGGCTGGATTTGCAGCTGTTGCTTATGGTCTTGGAAAGATATGTCATCTTGATATCAAGGATACCATTCGCGTTGCCAGGCTTGGTACGTAATAGTGTTTGCAATTTTTAATTATATTTATCGCTCAGTTGTGTCAAAAACGTATGTTTCTTATTTTGAAATTTATGCATTAATTTAGGTTCTGGAAGTGCATGTCGTAGTATACTAAGTGGACTTGTACATTGGAAGGCGGGCGTTGCAGAGGATGGTACAGATTGTGTTTGCGAAGTATGTTTAGTTTCCCAAGTTTCACTGCATATTTCAGGTTACGAAAAGGGAGAATTTTAAAATCGTAAACTTAAAATTGAAAAATTTTACACATATTTCGATCCTCTTTCTATTAAAATGCAAAATTTTTAGAGTGTTTTTGAAGAAGATTACTGGCCTACCTTGAGAGCAATAATTTTGGTTACGTCATACGATTCTAAGAAAGTTAGCAGTTCGATTGGCATGCAGTTAACTGTCAAAACTTCAGAATTATTGCAGTCTAGGATCAAAAATGTTCCTGGCCATATAGAAAAGTACAGCATGTTATTGCTGTTGCAAATTCTTTTGCTCTTTTGATTTATAAAATTATTATTATTACAGTACTCTGTACTGCGTTTATGAGACATTTATATTTGCAATATATTTGAAGGTTTCATAGTTTAACATTACAGATTAAAAGACGCTTTTCGGGAAAAAAATTTTGAAAGGTTTGCTGAGATTATCATGTTGGAAAGTAGACAGCTGCACGCTGTATGTCTGGATACTGCACCACCTCTTCATGTATCTTTTCAAAATTAATTAAACTCAGTTTGAAAAGTGCCGATTAACTTGGAAGTATGGAAGTTTTGAAGTATAAAAGAAATGTCCGAGATGCTATCGTTAGAATTATTTTATGAATTTTGGAATCTGTTAAATTTGTAATCTATCTTTTAATGATTATTTTTTGATTTTTTTGTAATATGTGAATAGTTTAGCATTTTGATATTAATTTTGTAATCTAGGTCTATCCAGTGAAGAACTGATTTTACATGAAGCAAGATGTTGAGCGATAGTTAGTGCGAAAAATTCCTGTTAGTTGAAATCTGATGTATGTCTAAAATTTTAGTATTTGAATGAAAATTCATGGCATCTTATGCAACTTGTGCATTCTCTCAATAAATTTTGCAATAGTACTACAGTGGCGTATACATTCGATGCTGGTCCTAATTGTTGTTTGTTCTTGGAATCCGAGAATGTACCACTAATGCTGGCTGCTCTCACCAAATATTGCAAACTGTCATCCAATCTCTTAGGTTTCTTTCATCATGTTGCAACTTTTTCATTTTTGCTTATATTTTAGATGGCAGGGTATACACTGTCTTTTTAGAATAACATTTAAAATTATAAGGCTTGGTGTTTCTTTTTTTCTCATAAAAGCTGGATAATATTCACATAAAAAGGCTGCAAAATTATTATTTTTTCCCTCGCAATTTAATATGCACCAAAATGCGAGGGAGATTTTAAGAAATATAGTAAGACCATTTTTAAAATCAAAAAAGAGAAATTCTCTTGAATAAATTACTTAATATAAATTGATTCACGGTAAATTTGAAACTTCAATTTTAAATACCTGCCATAATCGTAATAAGAATAGATTTAAAAAGCGATTTCTTCCTAAATTTTGTTACATATTTTGTAGATCAATTGACTAGCTCTTCTGCAGCCCATCAGTACAAGAATTTAAAAAGTTTAGTGAATGAAAAACAGGAAAGTCTTGTGTTGCACGAATTTGCACATGCTGCTGATTGCTATACGGAACCTATGGAAGATGTTGTCAAGGATATATTCCTTAGTGCTGTCGGTGCTGGACCGTCTGTCAAACATTCACAGTAACAACTCCAAATGATTTGTGCTACATTTTCTTTCAAAATATACCGGATTAACGACATTTGGTGACTGCATTTTTCTGCAAAGTAGCTTATTTTGGTAGAGATGGGCACTTCAACTGACCAACTAAGCTTTTATAGAAAAAAAGAAATGTTGTTACACTATATTTTGACTGATTTCTTTTTTGAAATCATTTATTTGCTATCATTATTTATTCTGATCATATGCCGTGTTCTCGATAGCTTATTAAATTGTGGCCTCGTAGTTGCTTGTTTGTAGTTCGAACAATATCATCAATTTTGAAAGTATTGTGTGTAGTCTGTAAAGTGGTGGATCTCTTTGTGATATTTCGATTTTGCATTGTTATTGACTTATATTATTAACATCATTGTTTAGTTAAAAAAATATGAAACATTACATTGAAAAGCTAAATGTTCGCTGGATGAAATTTTCTAAATGCGGAGTGCTGGAATTTGTTTTCATCGGAATTGAGAATCATAGATCATGAATTATCGAAATAATGGTTTTGTCATTTCAGTTCCATGTTTTCGCATTAATTTAATTGGACTACATGATAAATTAATAATGGTGAATGGGATATTTTCACTGGTGGATGTATTCATTTAAAACAGTTCTCTAATTCTAAGATTATCATTGATGGTGCAACAAAATTGTATGCTCTGGTTTTATTTGACAATATCAATGTAACATTTAGTCAGCAACAATAACTATAACAATGGATAGAGGTTTTGAGGTTTTACTGAATTATGTAATAATTGGAATTGGGAAGTTTACCACGCCAAGTTTAATCCAACCTCCCGCATGTCGATGGTTTCATCATTTTAAAAATCTAGATGGTTAGGAACAAAATGAAATTTTAAGTTTTAAACACTACCAGCTAAAAAGAAACTTGTTAGGACAATGTTTGCATGTTCCACGTTCTCCAGGTTCACCAGGCATCCCTTTTTGACCAATTTGTCCAGGTTTACCTTCTTGTCCTGGCTGTCCTGGATCTCCTGGCAATCCAGGAGCTCCTGGGAAAGATTGCCCATCTGGTCCTGGAATACCTTGAGAACCTAATGGCCCCTGCACACCTTGAAAACCAGGCAGTCCTTGAGGCCCGGTCATGTAAATTATGCGTCCTGGTGCACCTCGAGTTCCAGGTGGTCCCATTCTTCCAAGTCGTCCCGTGGCTCCGGGTTGTCCTGATGTTCCCTGGAAAGTTTAACACATTGCAGTAGGGTCATTTTCTTTTTGCTGTTATATTTAGGATTATTCTTGGCTCACTTGACATTCTACTAATTTAATTTATTCTGAAAGTTGCATTCTTCAATAACCAATAATTATTACTTCAAAGGATCAGTTATAAAATTTCAAGCAAAATCTGGGACCCAATCTTACCACTTCGCCGTTCACGCCGTCTCTTGGTGGGTCTCCAGGAGTACCTTTTGGTCCTGGCGGTCCTTTTGGCCCTACATTTCCAGGTAATCCAGGACGTCCTGAAGGACATATAAGACAAAGATCGACATGTGGTGCTGGTTTAATCTCTGCATCAGCACCATTTTTTCCATTCTTACCACTTATTCCATCTTCACCATCTTTACCACAGTCTCCATCTGGCCCAGGAAGTCCTGCTGGTCCCTAACATTGTAAATTTATTGAAAGATTAATGCTGAAATCAGCAGAATTTAGAAATTACCCAGGATTCATGAAATAATTTAAATTTTTTACAGAATAAAAATTGCAAAATTTTGAGGATCAACTATAAATCCTAACCTGGTTGCAAGTACAGCAAGCATTATTGAATTCTGCATTAATCACAGCAGCAGAGGCACTTCCATATTCTAAATGACCATTGCCATTTGTTGGTATCCATTGACCAAAAGTCCATTCACGTTTTGGGCGTCGGAAACTCGCCATTTGTAGTCCAGACATTTCAGCAAGCATATCACTTGAACGTGACTGAATATTTATTTTTATTATTATTCCTAATTTATGCACGATTTTTAATTACATAATTTTATAAGTGAAGGTAGACAAGTTTTTGATTTTTTTGAACGAATTATCGGATTCGCAGATCAAAAGTTGCTAGAAATGATTGTTTTTAATTATTGAAATGAATAAAAATCGGTATTTTTAGTTTCTCTTCGCATGAATTGTTGATCACTTTCGCAATTACTGCCTTGCATTCATACGCCTAGCATGATTTCTAATAATTTGTAAGAAATTAGGTACTCATTTTTGACTAAACTTCTCTCTTTTTTTGTCTAGAATTTTTGTGCGTTGATGATATCAGTGAGCATTTTTGTAAAGTTAACATTGTTACTTTTCACTGCTAACAATGAACAACTGTTTATTTGAGCTTATAATGTAGTAAGTAAATTTGTCACAATATTTATTTCAAGAAGTTTTTTTTAAGTAGCATATTAAATAATTACATAAATATTACGTCTCATATGTCTAATATTAATGTGCAAGGATAATATTCAATCAATCATCTGAATTTATTTTTGATATTTGGAAATTAAAATGATTGAGAATTAAAATACCAATCTACCTTACAGTATTCAGTTTCATCAGTAATGTGACTATGTAATGATTGTACATATGAATGTAACGCTGGAAGGGTGATTACAGCAGCGATGACTGCAACTGTTGAAAATGCAACAGCAAGAAATGCTAAGCGACGCATATGTTGTTGTTCCAAGTCTTCTTTATTGCACTCCATCAGTATATCCAAACTTAATATGAAAACAAGCATATAGAACGATTTAGAATTAACTTTGTCTAAATTTGTAACATTATTGCTATTTTCAGTTAAATTTTCATGAAATTAATAGTTCAGCTTGGAATTGAAATTACAATTTTTAACTTTAGAATTCAAAAAGCAAACATTTTTGCACTACCAAATTAAATTTTTATAAAAGAAAATCGTGACTTATTACAAGAGAATATGATAAGCTAGTGATAAATTAATAGAGCAAGATTAAATAATGAGATTGGAAGTCACGCAGTTTAGTGATTTTTACGAAGGGGGAAATAAATCAGTCTGAATTGATTACATTAAGTTTAGCTATAATCACAAAAACTGGAAATTTACAAATGAATAGGTTAGCTATTCTCAGATTATTATGATCAGAGAAGTTTTAATCCTAGCAAAATAGAGTTTGACAAAATTGTCACATATAATAAATAATATATGAAAAATCATATTCCTTACAAAACATGTACTATCATACAAATAATGTATATTAGTAAATATATAATTAACTAGTGCTTAAATTTTTACTATCTACTTAATAAATTATATTTCAAACAAGTATAAATATGTTGCAAAAACAGTGTATGCAACACGTTGTTGATACAAATTGCATTAATTAAGGTCAGAAAGATAAAAA
>UYYF01004546.1:544-25856 GCA_900618365.1 Thelazia callipaeda
TACCATTTCATAAAAAACAGCTGAATCGTTGATAAGGAAATATTTAATACTTGAATATTTTGCTTAGCATTACAACACCAAGTATAGACTATGTGATAGCAAAATAAAATTATAGAAAAAAATTGCAAAAAAATTTCGGTCCGTTTGCATGTTGTTTTCATTATTAATATTCTGGATTACTTATGTCTTTGAACAAAAAATCAAAATAGATTATTATATCTTCTTAGATAATGCAAATAATTCAGAAATATTAATAATAATGAAAAATATAGGTGTTGTTTTTGGTAGGCATAAATTATTCATCTCGAGAATATGTGATAAATGCAATTTTTAAAACCATAAATTATCCACCACGAGAATATGTGATAAATGCAATCTTTGAAACGTAATTATAATGTTTGAATATCTTTATTTTCGAATTGAGGATGTTAACATTTCTCACTAATCCTCCCTCAGTAATGTCAGTTATTACTGAGGCTTTTGTGTTAATAAAAAAATGACAATGGCGTCTGCTTTTAAGCGTGTGAGAATATGTGATAAATGTTAAATCAGCACATTCAAGGGATTGCACTTCTCTTCGTTATAAAAACGGGATCTGACTGCAATCAAGTCAAAGAAAGACGCTCTCTCATAAATATAATAGCCAAAAAAGCTGTTAAAACTAGTGAAAATTTGCATAACAGTGTTTTTAGATAACAGAATGTAATTATTGTTAGTAATTGCTCATAATTTCAGAAATAATATCTAAATTGAGTTCCGAACTGTTTTACTGCAGGGGATGAACTGCGCATCTGCTGATTATAGAATCAAATTTTTACTTCGTGCCATTCATTTTAAGAGGTGTATAGAATGTAGTAGTTGATTGGGACGTCTCCCCTCCTCGGCAATAAACTTTGATAGCACTGAGTGCTACTTATGAGACTACAAGCATACATACACTCACACCCTCTTCTACAGATTCACTAAAATATTCTCAAATCTCTTAAATAGTTTCTGATGTATGTTTAGACTTCCCAAATATTGTTTTTATTTTGAAAAAAGAGTATAAGTTTCTACAGTCTTGAATACATTTTTATATAGTACGTTGTTTGTATAAGTTCTGGAAAAACTCTTCAAAACGACTACTTTTCTAAAAATTTTCAATTCTAAAATAAAATTTTTGGTCTGTTTAAAGATGAATTTTGCTGAAAATTATTATGGAAATAGTCGAACTCAAATAACTTTCTACTATTTACGTCAGTATAATTTTTTGAAAATATTGCAAATTATTTTGCGCGTGACCGCATTTTTCTTCTTAACAAAAATGGTTATTTTCAACTTTTGATAGTTTTCAAAGAAATTTCCGAGCACTGAGCCATTGCTTTCGTCATACTACCAGAATCAAAAATGACAATGCTTGAGTTGGAGCTTGAACATACGCGATTTTGAGATTGACACGTCAGTCAGTTGTGTTATTAAAGCATCTGCTAGTAAGGGTTGTTAATAAGAATTATTGATTTTCTGCGTTTTTAATAGAAGTCATTTTGCTTCGTTGACCGACAGAATAAATAAGAAAAAAATGAAGGACGCGTATAGGAACTTCTTGCTCTGATAAGTGCATCCTATGTCTTTTCGCTGCTTGCAAAACCAACTGACTGGTCCGTTCAACTGAATGTTTTATATATTTTAGCAAAACACACTTATAGCATATTCACGAATTATTTAGTAAAAGTAATGTATCAATGAAAGAAGCACAGGAGAGTAAGTTGCGTTATCACTGAGAGATTCCGCAGCGTTGACAGATCCATCTGACTCACTTTTTCCTGGTAATCCTAAAATTCCTATATATTTTAAAGCCTTGATTCTTGTGGTACGCGTGCAACGCAATCAGCTCAGTACTGTCATTTTAATCTTGATGTTGGCAGTCCTTGCAAGCCGGAAAGACCATTTTGGTCTCATTGGCAAGGTCACAGTCTTGTCTTGGAGAACATAGCACGTTCGCTTCAAGTAAATTTTAAGTGATAATGTGTATCAGTACTTTATTTGCTTGTTACATCTAATTGATCAAACAAGTTTAAAGTGCTAATACTCATGCACATCTAATTAATGTGCTACAGTTGACTGCATAAAAGAGAACAAAATTGTATGAAAGATTAATACAGAGTTTATTTCAAAAGAAAAGGTGCAGTGCACAAAAATAATACCTTATTTTAAGTAAAAAGAATTGACTCCACGTGGAAAAAGCGATTGGATTTAAATAAAAGAATGCTACTGTTGAAACAATTATTAAATTTATGTTTCGCGCTACATTTGAGATTAATTGGAATGGAATGGCACTTAATTTAAATTATATGAAATTCGAGATTTCAAAGAATATTATTTGTACAAAAATAAAGCACTATTTTCTTCTCCATTACTGCTTGTTTCTCTTCCATAACATTATGGCAGACGACAACATTCTGATGAAAGAAGTTCGCCACTGCTCGACAACATTTATTATTGAAAAGCTTATATGAGAGTTATGAATTATGATTATGTTTGTTGCGCAGCAATATTAATCATTTAATTCTGTTTTCTGTCACTTCAATTATTTCGTAGTAAGAAGAAAAGTTTATAAAATGCAATAGCGAATTGTGATGTCAGATGCATAGTTACCAACGAATATTCAACTTGTACGAGCGTCAAGTGTTAGTAATAAGTGTGCTCTGAACGTGTAATCTTTAACTGCTTATCACTTCAATATGATATTTAATCGCAATAGCATTGAAAAAAGAGTAGATACAGTTTTAAATTCCGAGCCTGAAACCCATGGGTAGTTGTTACCAGTTTGAAAGCTTCGAAAACAGTGGGTTTTTAGCACTTCTTGAAATCACTTAAAATAGCAGCTTACACATAAACTTTAAGTTAATGGCTTTTCATTTGGAAAAGGAAGGTAAGTATTCATTTCAAGTGCATTTTAATTCTTTGAATATTCATTCTTTCCAACACTCAGTATTTTAAAAAGGTACTTTCTGCATTACAATTCTATTTTCAACTCATTGTTTATTTTCACCCTGACTTCATTCCTCCATTTGCACTGAGCCTTCAGAACCAATTAAACTTTTTCATAAGATTTCGTTCAAAATATGTGCATGGTTTGTGCTTCTAAAATTACTTAATCAACCAAGCAACGTATTGGAATAATCGCAAAATGCCAGCACATTATTTGAAAAAATGTGCATTCGCACAAAAAATATATGCAAAGCACTGAAAGTGACAACTTTTTAGGAACAGAAATAATTAATTGTAAATTTATTCCAAACACAATATTGTAGACAGTCGATCTTCTGCAATCAACTTTGATAGTTTGAGATAATTGCTTGATCGAAACTATGATGCTTACAAAATTTCAAACCTCTTCAAGCAAGCTACAAAATGCATTGTTTTTCACAATACGTAAAAATACACCTAATCCGATTTTAATTCGTCGTATATATTATTTTAGTAAATGCCAAAATCTCACAGCAAAACGACAATTTATGAAGTTGATTTTCTTGAATAAATAGTGCAAAATAGTGCCTGCAATTTAGATTTCCGCTCGTGATTGTCCAGACACTGAAATATATTCTCTTCATTTATGCACTTCATTACGTAGTTTATGCTTCAGTAATTCATAATTTAGGCTGAAAATTAATTATTGATAATGAAAATGAGAATAATTTTTCTGTTTAATTAGAAAAAGTATTTTCTTACAATTTCGACTATTAACCAATAAATTCAATCAGTATAGTTCTCACATATTATTATAGTAAGTTACTGTAAATAAAACTTATTTCACAATATACTGATCATTCGTGTTCACATCACAATGATTATTCAAGTGGCTGCTCTTTATACCGTAACTTACTTTGTGTCATTTTATATTCTGATACAAATACGTCTGTTACTTACCATCTGGTCGCCACATGCTCCCTTGATCCATTAAGGCTTAAATAAAAAAGAAACAGTTAATGAGTTCAAATTTATTTTCATGCAAAACTTTCCATCCAATTTTTCCGCCACTAAATATGCTACTATTTTCATAAAAGTTTATCTAATTGCGAGAGGAGAAAAATTCTATTAACTTTATAAATTATTAAATTCAATTTAAAATAATTTTATATATTCTGTTATGAGATGAAATCATTTACAGCATCTGCCTAAAACAATTGTAATATTAAGTGATGAACTTGAGAATTTGCTACAGACTGAATAAAATTTCATTTGTATGAAGCAAAATTCACAGCCTAAAATGGCAAATAGTGCAAAAACATAATTCAAAATTCGAGCTTTTTAGGTGCGCCATTTTTCGACATGCAAGCGTTTATACATGTCATGCATTGCAGTGATATTTCGTTTTTGAAACTTTTAGAGTTTTTCTGTAAAATTAAATTAGATTCCCAAAATGGATTTTATGCTGAAAACCTGCTCCTGAGTTTTATAGATTTTAATCTTTGAAAATATAAAACTTAAATTTACACCTTTAACTGAATCTGTTCAAAAAAATCTGTACAACACTTTGTCTATCAAATATTTTTGAGAAAGACTTTTAGTACTTTTACATTTTTAAATCTCAAAAATCACTACAAAGCCAATATTTATGATAACATAGTTTACGTCTACTGCATCAATATTCAATGCTACGTCTACAGTTATAATTTCACACAACATGTATAATATTTCTATCCTTTGAGCATTTAATAACATCTTGAGCAAATTTTGAATTTGAACTGATAATACGTAAGAACGAATCCTTCGTCTTCATCGAAATTACTTGTCCATGAATTATAAACAATTATTAAACAGGACAAAACAACATAAATGTGCATTGCGATACTGAAACACAGTGGGATTCAAATTCATTCCTTCATAACACTTAAAATTAGATTCCCAAAATGGATTTTATGCTGAAAACTTGCTCCTGAGTTTTATAGATTTTAATCTTTGAAAACATAAAACTTGAATTTTTTGAGCACTCTAATTTCAGATAGAAAATGCAAAATGCTCGCAAAAATTTTAGTCTTATGTCAAATTGAGCAACGATGATGAACCAACTGTAAAATTAATTAACTCAAAATTTGATCTGTTATTGACTGCCTAGAAAACTGATTCAGAATGTTTAAGAAATAAATTAGGCCTGCGGATTCATCATTGTTTTAAATTTTTGTGGCAATTTTTAGGAAATTAAGAAATGCCTGTATTTAATTGAAGATTCAATATAAACTTCTGGCATGAAAACTGCCGGAAAACATTAAGGAATCTGTGACGCTTTCAAGATTGAAGCACAGAAGTAAAAAAGAGTGAATATTGTATGTCATATAAATGAAGTCGATTAACATAAAACAGCTGTTTGAAGAAAAGTGAAAAATATGCAGAAGATTGATCAGACAAACAAAAAGTGAAAGTATTTATATGAATGATATGCATATTAAAGGCAACTTCGCAACTATGAACGAAAGTTAGCAACTAGCTTACAGTAAGTAATATTCTGATAGTTTAAGTTACAGTTAAAAACTCACCATTGTTCTGAAAGAGAAGATACGCTTTTTCACAGTTTGCATATTTGCATCAAAATCAAATGAATTTAAAAATATATGGTGACAGTAACTTTAGTATTTACTTAGAATCTTTAAGTTAAAATTACCATTATCTAAAATGCTTCAGAACTTTTTTTGCAAAAAATTTAATTGGAAATTTATGTTACAACAATTTAGTAGTTTAAAAAGGGTTACATAGAATAAACCATGCATTTGCCTGGTTTATAACCATTCTGTATCAACATTCAAATATGCTACTACCTATTTTATTTTAGTGCAATTTTTAGGATGTAAATGAAATTTTGAACCGAATTATTTTCATCATTTTAAAATTTAATCAAATTCATTTATAATTTGAAATAAAATGCAAATGATTCATTGGCGATAATTTTTGCCTAAATGTTTTAAGCATAAAAAAATTCTGCGCACTCATATCGAATAATCATGTTGAAGGATAAGTTAGAAAATCAAGCAAAATTGTTGACCAGATTGTTACTGTGACGAAGTGATGGCTGTATCATCATTTGCATCAAATTAACACCACCTGTCGGCATTCCTTCCAGATTTTCTGCAACATTTCCATAAACATACGATGAGTTAAAGTGTGAAGGCAAATTATTTTTGCAAATGACACTACGGAAAAGAGCGATAATACATACCTAAGCAGACTAAAGCATAAACAATGCTTCATTCTGTTTCACATGAAAGACTGAAAGCAAATGGAAGAATTGTCACTACAATTATAAACAGTTTTGTTATTCACAATTTGTGGTTAATTAGTATGACAGCAGATTGAATGTTCACAAATAAGCAAATGTTGCAACTGTTAGAAATAATTGATGAAAGTGATTAGAAGGAGATAGATGAATTGAAATCATTGAAAAGCTAAGCTTAGCGACTAAATCATTCTACACTTTTACACTGAGTCTTGACAAATGAGATAAACCAAATAAAGAAACTCCATAAACTGTAACTGCAATTATTACATTGGCTGATTGTCTTAGTTATGTCCCATAAAAATAAGTTTACATTCAATGTTATGTTTTACATAGGATGTTAATATAAAAAAATTCAAGCTTTCTGTGAATTCATACTCACGAAGATTTTATACTTAACTAGCTTTATAATCATACCATTTATTATTTCACGTGTTTTATGTGTCACAAAATTAAATTGGGTACTTCATACACACAACTTTCTCAGAATTATGAGAGATTTGTTTGCTTTTGAACCATTAATTAATCAAATGTAGATCAAAAAAATAACTTGGACAAATTCAGTCTGCTTCTTCCGTTCTGCATTTTACACTTTCACAACGTAAAAAAATCCAGACTGGTAAGAACTTTCATTCTCTTGAAGAAAAAATGGAAAACAATAAAGTTTTACGGAAATGGAAGTTACTACCAACTTTGTTCCTGGACAAGTTAACAAGTGTTCTTGAAATTTGAATCACTGTAATGAAAAGATGAAGAAAAGCAGCTGCGAAAACAGTTAGTGATAGTTGAAAAGTTAGTAACAGTAACAGCAAATGCGATTTCAAACGCATGCTTCAATTGAGCTTCTTTTAAAAATGAAGAAAATAAACATAAACACACAAATGCCATTACTGTTAGTTAAAAATTTTAGGCTTAAGAACGAAATATGAAAGTTTTCATGATATTCAGTTCAAAATTCGTTTTAAGAGATCTCATTATAGTGATCTTTACATTAAGTACAATTTTATTTAACGAAAAATTTGTCAAATCTCAAATTCGAATATAAAAATAAGGCATAACAGGTTTAAGGTAACATTTCTCAAGTCAAACATTGGGTTTTTCACAATAAAACTTTAAAGTGTTGGACAAGTGTAAAGACGATATTTTCGGTGTTTCAGACCATTTGATTAAAGTATTAGAAATAGACTTTACTGCCTCTTTTCGAATTGTACCTCAAATATTCGCCATAGTAATAACAAACTAACATATAAAGATTTTCAAATGTTGCAATTTCCTAAAATATATCTTCTTGATTGCGTCACAGAAAATATTCTGAGACCTAATTAATGCTAATTTAGTAAAAGTAAAGCCACTTTAGATATTTGCTTGATTTGAAATTTTCAGTTTCGTTAAGTCAGTGAAATGAAAACACAGAGTATATTTGACTTGTTATCTGAAAAAGCATTGCAGTTTCAAACATTGCATGCAAACTGACGAAAAAGCTAACAGTTCATCATGCCATGCTTCATTTCAATAAAATATATAATTGCTATAGTTAATGCTCATGCAAACTGTTAAATATAATTTGCTCTTCCAAATAGCCACTTTATTTTTGAGTATAATTTATACTTCAATGGAAAATTTCGGCGAAAAAGCTAATAACTTTATTAAAATTTACATAGTTATGTTACTCTACATCTCTAAAACTTATTTTCCCGTACAGAATCTTCAAATAACTGTTAATTGAATGCAGTTTAGCTTCTTCATGCGATTAACCAAAGTATCACATCAGCGCTGCTTTTACAAATAGTTATCCTAAACTTGCAACAACTTTAAACACTTAATACACACTCAACATAATATCAGTAATATATAATTGATGATACACTCTACTAGTGCACTATGCTATAAAAGTGATAGTAAGCATGCAAAAGCGAAAAACTTCCAGACTAGCTTGCGAGATTTTCGTTTTCTTCATCAATATATTTTGTTAACTGCCTGAAATTTGGATTTCTATAATTATCTTACCACCAACAAATCCTGCTTTCCACCTCCTTGTTGTATCCATTGGCTTACTGCGAGGCGATCCACGTCGAACTGATCTTCGCATCAGACATAAACTGAAATCTTGATGAATATTTGTAGAATGATTACAGAACTGCCCATAATTATGCAAAAAAAATTTTTAATTATGTAAAAAAACAGATTTAAAATGATTCTCTAATAAATTTTCAAACCACAGGTTATTTTTTTAGTGGTTGATTACTGGTCATATTATAATGTTCATCATCAATTCAGTTTTAAGACGCAACGATAATTTACACACAATAAATTAATTCTTTGTTTGTATTGGTTTGCAAAAAAAGACAAGAGTTTTTTTGCACATCAAATTTCACATCAAGTTCTGTCGTTTGGATAAAAGTTTTGTTGGATTTAGAAATTGTTTTATGTGCTCACAAAAAAATCACTAAGAGAGAAACTGAATTATTTTCAAAAGACATTTGGAAATTTCAAAAATAAGTGACAAATTTTAATGCAAAAGAAGTATTAGCACATCTTAAATCACTTCACCAAATACTCGGAAACCAACAATCGTTAAAAATTTTCAAACAATATGATGGCAGGCAAAAATTTGATTTATACTAATCAAGATTGTCATAACTCAACTACTAAATAGTATTTCTTGACTTGCGAAAGCAAAAATATTTCAGTGCAGAAAAATACTGAAAAGGCAAATTTCAAAGTGTAAAATATGAATAGCTAATGAGATGAAATTGACATCAGTCTAACTTAGCAATAAGAATACTGTTCAAAACTTTTGATAAAAAATAGTGCGCTTTCAAACGATTTAAAAGATTTCGAGTGAACAAAAGTCATGCATAAATGAAGATTTTTAACTTCTCACTCACCCAATTGTCATAAGTAAGCACAGAAAGGCACACGTGACGAATACAATCAATGCCCAATCGGGAATGTGACTTTGAGTTCGAGTTAATAAGTGGTTTTTGTTTGCTTGAGAGAGTGTCTCCGTGAAACGGTCCAACAAGTTTTCAGTCACCTACGCAAGACTTTCTCTACATTCATTCAAATCACTTTCTGACAATGAATGCAAATAAATTTCGCTTGCAATTTAAACAATTTTCGCAGTAAGAAACAATACTTAATTAGCTTTTGATGCTCAAAACAAAATGCCAATTGCATTCTCGAGAAGATATAAAGTGTGATTTACTGCTTTTAATGAGTAGCCATTTTCAAAATTGACATTTTCTGCCTCAACAATTCTTTTCAGTGGGTCCATCCGATGATAGCTAAGTAAGAATTCACCATCCATGGAGTTGAATATACCAATTTTTTCTTGTACCAAAGAACCATATGATGCAAAAATGTACTGCAAACTACGTATGATTTCTACGATCAACTGCAAACTGACTAATTTTTAAAAAGTTTACTTTCTGAATAATTTTAAAATTACTATTACTTAATATCAAACTTGCCGGTGTTGATTGCATTGGTGCAGCAGCTGAATACGAGAATACAGTTTTACTCACTAACTGAAAATAAATCATCCAAACACTAATCTTCCTGCACATTTATTTTAAAGAATTTTTATTTTTTCAAAGTATATTTTTAATATTTGTATGAGATAAGTTTTATTCACCTGATCAGGCCTTTTCAAAACAATAAAAAACAAAATATCTTCATCACACTTTCCCATTATCCAACGTTCCCTTAGTAATCGGGCAAAGTTTTCTCCATAATTTATCACATCTTCTCTGCAAAATAATGCATATTAATGCTCACTTTTCTAGACTTATATGCAAATATAATATAATCAACAAAAAACAATAAATTTTTTCTACTTGAAAAGTTTTTAACAATTACAATCTATTTGTTATTATAGCTTTCGCTCGATATTAAGCAGTCGTCATCTTTTCTTTTCTTTTGCAAGAAAGCAAACAATAAAGTTTGATGGGAAAGTTTAAATTAGACTCAAACTTGACATTTTAAGTAATAAATTTTGAATGCTAATAGCTTATGTTAAATAAATCTAAATATAAATTAAACTATTTATCTCAATCAATATTTCTCAAGTATATTTAGAAAGCAAAATTTCGATTAAAAAAAAATTTATAAACTCTAAAAATTTTTACCTTGTTGAGTGAAGGAAGGCATGATTTTTTATGAATTTTAACAGTGTTTCATTTGCTGGGCAAAACTCGCGACTGCAAACACAAATTGCACAGTTGTAACACAGAATATGCTTGAACAATAAATTTAAGTTTAATTATGCATACCAGAAATTTTCATCAAAAAAACATGTTTGCATATTAAATTCTAATATCAAAATAAGTCATATTCAAGTATATTAGAATCTAAATGTGCAAACCTATAGAGATGTGAAACACCTGATTGCACAGGATACATGTAGCGCAAAAATGCAAAACCAAATTGAAACCAGCATGGTCTTGACTAGAAAAAGTATTGCAAACTTTATTGGTATTTCACAGTTTGGATTATTCTATTCATTTGAATTTAATATGAAATAATTATGAATAAAATATTTTAATTACTTTTTTATCCATTCATTTGTGCAAAGAATGCATAAAGTTTTGACAAATTAATGCCTTCAGAAATAAAGTGTTAGAATCACTGCTACATTAAACAGCTAAAAGGGAATAACTGCAAAAATTTTCTAAATTCATTAGCAAATAGCTATCGCGACAACTGCAAATTTTTCACTTTGAACTGACATTACTTATATGACACAAACGAATCGTGCATGGATTAATATTCAATTTTCTGAATTAAAATTTGATATATTCATCTACTTTGTCAGATGTAGCTATGTTAAGTAAGTAATTACTGATACTATGCACGTTATCAGCACAGTATATTTATATCATTATTTGTTTGCCAAGGTCACGAAAAAGTTACGAAGAATGTAAACTTAATAAGTACATAAAAAAGATTGAGATGGATGTACAGAAGTTTTGAAACTATATTCATTAGCAGATCACATAAAGGATGATTCTTACTTTTATTGACAAAGAAATTACTGCGAATAAGTCTTCATTGTTGAATATTGTCATTTTAAATACTACTACGAAATGTGTAGAAAAAATTACAAAAATATAGCAAAAAATTTAATAAAAATACTAGTGAAATAGCAAAACATAAAACTTCAGAGATGAGAGTCTAAAAAGACTCACCTGATCATGATGACAAATGCAGTAGTTGTTGTTGCGTTGATAAATAGAATCAAGTTTATTCTTGATGACTTCGACTAAAATCTCAATAACAATTAGTACAACAAGCATGACTTAACAACACCTTTAAATATTAATTTGCAAAAATTTGCTTTTTAATGAATATTTTATGACATTTCTGAAATTTCTGCTTCGCAAACATTCATTAATTAGTTTTTTTGTAATTAATACTAGGTTTAAGCAGTAGTGAAAAACTCTTCTAACTTCAGCTCCTCTCTGTATCTTATGCAAATTACATCAAATTATATTTAATTTTTCATTATTGCAAAGATGACTTTTTTGATTTGCTTTTTGCAACATTGTGGACATACTAAGCAATTAGAAATTTGCATAAAATATTTTATGGTGTGAAAAACTTTCAAGTCAGTTTGAAAAACTGATTCTTATCTTATTTGTGATCACATTAGTTGTTGAATTTGATAACTTACTTACTTTCAGACATACTAATTGCTTTGTCAGGATCGCAAACTTGAACACTTTTCAGTTTGGTATCATCAATACCACAGTGAGTTGTGTCGCTCAACAATGGATAGGCACAAGGAGTAATTGAGGACAATCTTTCACTACTGAAACATTAATTTTTTGCAAACTTTTGTATGCAAATTAATTTTTGACGTAACTGAACTTAATTGAGTCAGGCATTTTTTTCCGATCAACTTGCTCATCATTTTAAGAAAATTTATAATGAAGGTATGACAACTATGCTTAACAAATAAGCATGTATTGACTTGAAACGAATCATAATTATTTCTCTTTAAATGGAAAATTAGTTTTTTTAAAAACTCTCAATGTCATTCAATAGATTATTTTTGTTCTACAATATTATATTTAATCTGATCACGTCTAGAAATACATTCAATCGATAGTTCTCAAGAAGACGCTCGAAAGCATTTCCGTCGATATTCCAGTAGGAGTTCCAGTTATTCCGTAGAATTTCCAGTTTAATTTATATTCTAATATTTTTCTTCTCAATTTTATATTCTAATATTTTATTTGAAATTTTATTTATAGTAGAATTTCTTCTATATTCTAATATAAATTTGTTTTGAACTAACAAATGTAAATGCGAAAAGAACTAAAACTTAATTTATGAAGAAAAAAAACAGAATATAAATTGAGGTTGATGACATTTTGCACTAAATTTTATGAAGGCTAAAATATATACAGAAGATTAAATTGAATAGCACTCGTGAAGTTCTTAAGAAATTTAAATATCATCCCAAAAACACATAATAATGCACGAAATTAATTTTTAAAACACTATTTGCATGGTCGGAACAAAATTTGTTAAATAAGCGTTTTCTCAGCGAATGAGTCCAAACATTTTGTAAATGAAAAAACATTGAAAATAGGGAAAAAATTTTCATCTCAGATGAATATATGCTTCAGTTTCGGACAAAAACCTTAATTGCATCAGAAAATAATGATTCTATCGACAAGTAATAATTGGATCTTACGTGAAACACGATAAATAATCTTTTAAAATTTAGTGCTAGAAATGATAAGTAATAGCTTGACCACTTTTAAATATTTGCGTCAAATTTGTATGGTTATTGATTAATCAAAGTAGTTATTGTCAAGCAGATATATGAATAAATTATTTGAATTATTATTGCAAAATTAATTTCTTAGTAATTAAAAAAATAATATTTCATCACGCAGAGGCTTTTCAAGCTTAAAAATGAATAGCACTCATGTAGAAAGTATTTTTCTGATTGCAATTTCTCATTGTGATTCTGACCACTTTGTATAAAAATTCTATTATTTTTACTGTTTGCACTGTTCTACAATGCTTATCTTTTTTTTGAACGAAAAAATTCATTTTCATTGAAAATGTTTGAATATTTATAATATCTTGGTTTTTTGAATATTTTATAACTATAAAATATATCCTAAAACTATGAAGCAAATATTTATAAGTAATGAATAAACTCTTTAAAATGCTCTGCAAATTTGAATTTGACAATTTTGAAAAAGCTTAAATTCAAATAATTTTGAGAAGTTTTTGTGGAATGCATTGAAAAAAATAACTGCACTTTATAAAAACTGATTTTTAGCAAAATTTCACGGAGATAATTAAGCATGCATTTGACACTTAAAAAGTATTTAAAGTCAATTTGGAAAACGAGTTCTTGAGAAGGAAATTTCCTTGCTCTAAACAATTTTAGACTGATCGTCATAAAGCTATTATTCCAATATTTTCCACTTGAATGATTTCGAATGTCACTAAAGAAATGAAAAAGACATAATTTTTTATGCTTAAAATTTGAAAACAGTTTTTTCAATTCTGAATAAAAAAAATGAATGGAAAAATTACTGTCAGAAAACTCAAAAAATTACTCGTGTGAAGGATAAATGATGATCTCGCGCAGATGGAAGGAAAGAATAATATTAGAAGGAACGTTTTGAAAAAATAAAATAAAATATCTTCTTATGAGCCTTTGCATTTAACAAATTTCATTGACATTTAGAAAATTTTACGATGAAATTTATGCTGAAAAAATTGAGCAGAAAATGACATATATGGTTATTATTTTTGAAAGCAAACTCTATCCTTTGAAGTGGAAAGTGTTCTCCTAATAGAATAGCAATTGTAGAATCTTAGCGCTTGACAAATTTAGCCAAGTGATTATTAAGTATTGTAAAACCTACCAATAGATTGGAAGCATAACACTTGAAATTGTTATGACAGACGTCAACAAAGCCAAGTGATTAAATGCGTTAAGAACGTTAAAGGATCTCTGCAACATTTGATCCAATATAATAAAGGTCTGCAAGACTGAAGGCTCCCTGATCAACAGTACATTCAGTATATATCAGGTAGATCAACTTTTTCCCTTTAGTCAGTTTTCATTAATTCGTGAGTTCTCTTTGAATACCCTGCAAGTATTTTATAATTTTTATTGTGAATGAAACAACTTTGATCAGTTCACTATAAAATTAACATGGAGCAAATTTTTAACTATGATATATCGATCATTTAATTATGTTTAGTGACGTTTTTGAGTAAATTCACCACAAAGTATAACATTTATTATAAAAAGCGATTTGCTAAGCAAAATTTAAGGATTTTACATGCATAAGTTTCATGCTGTTTGTTATAATGCCACATGAGTACTTCTTTGTCCAAACGATGAAAAGATTATTTGCTCACAGAATAATCAACTTCCAAAGCAGTATCTGAAAATATCAGCTGTTTAGCAGGCAAATTCAAACTAAAAGGACTGACTCAAATACATATCCTCGATTTTGAGTTTCTCAGTTAATTGATCTTACACTAAAATTGTACGCTTTCAATCCATTTAGTTTGTCAAGTGTAACTGCTCAAAAGTTAACTGATTAATATCAAATCATGCAAAACATTGATAGATTAAGTTTCAACGTTGACTTCATTAGCATGTAATTAAGTAGCGTTCTAGAAAGTTAAATTGTTATGAACATATTTCCAAGTATACGTATAGTATGGTTACAGACTTGAGCAGATACAAATTTTTAAAATATGATTTAAGTATGATTGGAAAAAATGTTAATTGAGAGTTTTGCACATTTCACTCTTTTCAATGCTAAGCTTGTAAATTAGAGCAGAAAAAACAGAATTGTTCAGAGCAATTTAAATTACTCAAAAAGCTCTAAGTAAGAAGGGAGCGACAATACAAGCTTTAGCTAGTAATTACTCCTTTACTTAATAGCTTTGCAAATTATCTCCGTTAGTAATTTTAGCCTTTTGGTTCAAAGACTACAATTACAATTTAGTGGTGTATTTTTTTTAATCATCTTTAGAAGAGTTTGACATGAATGGTATTAATAAATAACCAAATAAGGTGTGAGTTATTGTCCAGCTAGCTCTTTTCTGCACAAATGTATTATGTGAAGTAAGTAATACAATTCAACCGATGTCTTTTCTACGGAATAAAATTTTTCTGACTATGTCAAAAAAGAGGCCAATATTTTCTGAGCAAAAAAGTTTAATATTAATCTAAAGATTAATATATTTTGCAGACTAAATTCATGATGTGTTATCACGCAAATATTTCTTATACCGTTTTGTATCAAATTACTTCAAATGCTTACCATTTGTACATGAAAAATTATGATTGATCAGTCAATCATTTAATCAAACAATGCATCTTTTACATACAAAATAACTCGAGCGTTGCTCTCAACAAAATGGATTTTCCATTTTTGCCTTCTTGAAATCTACTTCTATTTTTCATGCATTTTTACCAAGTAAAGGTGTAATATTAAACATAATCTTGCTTCTTTTGAGCACCTTTCATTATTTCTAAAGTACTTCAGATTTTCTTTTTCTCGAGACTCAGTAATTACTCAATAATTGCTAACAATTATGCTTGTTTTCATCAAAACAAGCTTGTGCAAATGCTTTTGAAATATAATGGAATGAAAATTAAATAAAATATTTAAATCAATGACTGCTTCTATAAGAATATAAGTGAAGAGTTTTATTGGAAGTTAAATTACTTTTTCCAGCAAAAAAAACTTCATTGATTGGTCGTTTGAAGTTAAGTTATGTATGATACAGTGATGACAGGAAGTTTAAAATTCATATAAAAGGCTTTGAAAATGATGCCTTCAGAATGTCATGAAAAATAAAGACAAGAAAAAAGAATAATAAAAGAGTTTTTGAGAATTATTCTGATGCCTGAAAATGAAAGCGTCAGTTTTTAATATTGTGAAATAAATACGACCAAAATCTAATATACATTTATGCAACCATAAAAATTAAAAATTTCATCAAAGTATTGCTTCTAGTGAGTAAGAAAAGCTTTTCTTCAATACAAACTCACTCATACAATCAAAATTTTTAAGGAAAGAAAGAATAGAATGCTAGATTTCTTTTTGGATGCTATCGAAATTCACTTTGTTGCATGCAAATGGAATAAATGTCTGCTTGAATATTGTCTGAAAATTATAAATTATTATGAGCTGGAGATTATGATGGAGGGAACAAATTATGAATTGAAACTGATATGAATCCGAATCCTTTCGTTAAGACTTTTCGAAATTTGAATACAAAACCGATTCAACGATTGATTAATAAAGAATTAGTTCTTGAAAGCAGTGGAAAGAATTTGTTATGCACTAGCTTTGAAAACAACTATAGACAATCTAAGTGTAAGTGAAATGAAGTCAAAGAGTTTGTTCGAAAGGAATTACAATATGTCAGTGACTGATTGCTTAGTACTGGGGAGATCTTCAGCACTGAATTTTCTAGCCTAGCAATAGGAAAGGATCAGAGCCTTGGCATTACTCAAGGTAGACTGACCATCAATGTCCCTACTTGTATATGATTACAGCGTTCATTTTTCTCAATACACATCTCAATGTCGATAGTTTAGGACTTTGAAAATTTGTCTTTCCAAAAATTATAATCATGAGCACTTCGTTGTTGTCAAGTTTGCACTTTCGTAGGGAAACAATTAGCAATTAAGCAAACGAAATACGTCAAGTATTGTGCAGAAAATTGGATAAGTAATTGCATTACTGAGTAATTAATTGAAGTATATCAATTCTACTCTATTAATGAAAGCTGCCATTATTATTTCGTAGAACAATTCGTAGGTTTCATTTTAGCAGTGGAAAGTTAGACATGGGATAACAGAATATTTTAAAAAACTTTGCACCTCAAATTTGGAAAAATGCATTTTAGTCATTTCATTTATAACATTTGAAAAAATTTCATTAGAACAGAAGAATTTTTTATAATGCAGTCGAGAAAGAAAATAATTTGAGATTTGAAAATAATAAGGAGTGAGAATTTATCTCAAAGTCATAAACAAATGTTAATTGGATGACAACGTGATTTTGAAGAAGCATATGGCATTTGCGGGAAAATAATTGCAAAATCGATAAGTACGAGAGAAAGCACTGGAGAAATCAATGAATCGATGAGTGCGGGGGAGAATGAAATGAATATATCGAGGAATAAGATTGAATCAAAGAGTGGATAGAAAAAAATGACATTACGTTCATTTATTAAAAGAGAGTCTTTTAGAGCGAAAAATCGGCCGAGAAGGGAGAAGAAAATGAAAGATATTTCTAGGCCTGAAACATGCCTATTCTTGCTAGGCTTCCATCAAATATCTCAAATGGTTTCTAAGCCAAAAAAAAGGCTCATTTCTTGACGATTAAGATTACGCTAAATTTTCATTACTACTTGCTGATAACATTTTTTTCTCAAACTCAAATCCCAAGTATACAGACTTATATGAGCGTGTACACGTGACATAAACTTTCGTGTCGTTTAATATAAACTAAAAAGCTTTGCAAACTACGCGAACATAGACAACAGCATACTTGTGTTAATATTTATGCCTTACTGAGCTTTATTTCCATTATCGTATAGTTAATCAAGTAAATAAGTTGTTTCCTCTAAGATAAATAACTAAAGAAAACTTGTGAGAAAAAATGTCAGGAAAATCTATAAAGTGAGATTTGTTCATCTAAACATCACAAATGCTATCACAAACAATGACAGATACGACAAATTTAATTTTTATACGACAATATGAATAAAAATTACTGAGTAAATATTTATATATTTTCTCTGTGGAAATAAATGTGGCATCAAAACAATATGGGATCAAAAACTTAAATTAATCTGTGCAGATCAGTTTATTTTTGAAATCTTGAAGTACTTCCTTCTTTGGTTAACGCTTGCCATCATTTGCTTTGAAAGAAACTGCATTGATTGCATGTAAATGTAAATCAAGAATAAATCATTCGATGTTTAATTGACTTTCTTTGATTTACTACCTCATTAAACAGTAAACTTCAGAATCCATAGGCATTTGGACAAGAAAAATTCCTAGTGCGAAGAGATTAAGACTGTTTTTATGAATTAAACAAAATTTATGCCAAATCTTAGCTTTTCCTCTAAGTTTAAATACTCAAAATATGTTTTGCTATCAGTTGAAGGCATGTTTTGTTAAAGAATAATTGCACAATCAAAGAAAAGTACTCACAGTTTAGGATAAAGAACTTTGCAGTGCCAACAGCTTCGTTGCATTATTTTAAATTCATTCATTTATTTTTTATTTATTTTTTTGCATTATTAAATCTTTTTTTCAAATTTACCCCTTTTCGGAGTTATAGTGTAACATTAAGTCGATAGATGTGCAGCATGTAAAGGTTAAAAATTTTAAATTAATTTGAATCTTAATGTGACCTTTTTCGCACTTCATAATTTTTGGAAATATTAACGCCGATATAATATTCCTTGTAAAGACAATTTACTTTCTTTTCTAAATTATTATTTTTCCGGCCTAAATTTTAGTACTTCCCTATTGCTAAAATGCATTTGAAAATGCGATTTTGATGTTTGTTGATTTTTGATGCTACTGACGTAGCCATTCATAGACTGCAACGCAACGATTAAGTTTTGCTATTATTGCTGTTTTTTGTCATGAAATTTATCAATTTCTGCATGAATTTGAAAATGGATCTTATCATTCATCAAAATAAAGTACAAAGTAAACGCTTGCCTTTTATTTTTCGAAAAGAAATTATTTTTGGTTATAACTAAGAAATAATCAAGAAAAATAGGATGAAATGTTGTACGAAGTTTACAACATTTTATTTCTTTTCAAATCTCGCACTTTTTCTTAAAATTCGTGGCTTTTGTTTTCGAAAAGTTTAGCTTTATTTTGAACACAAAGTTTATAATTTACTGTTGTAATTTTGAAATTTTAGATTAAAAAATGCAAAAAGTGTAAACATTTATTTAATGAATAATAAAGCATCTACAGTTAATTGATGCCTTCATTACTGCATGGAGTTTAATTTGGAATTGTATAGAAACGATGAAATTAATGAAGCACATAGAAGGATTGATTGCTACTGTTTTAATTAATTTAACTAGTTTCATAGCAACTGTGTTATCAGTAGACTGTTATATTAATGATTAATAGGCTTTTGTTTGAGATCTGATTCCCTATCAAATACAAAATTCCTCATCTTACAGAGTTTATATGTATGTGAAAATGAAGCAAAGCTCTGCAAAAATTCAAATGATTTATGATTTGAACACTACAATAAACATTTAATGCAAATTATCACCTAACCATAATATCTGCTTGTTAGTAAAAATCTTCTTCTTACTTGAAATCTGTCAAAATGAAATGCTCTAATAGTCGATTTTAGTATTAGAAATTTAGAACTGATTTATCGAAAGAATCGATAGAATTTGCAACTTGAGAATGACTTCGTCACCGAATTCTTCAAGAAAGAATAAACGTGATTAAACAGCTGTTATTAAGAAAAACTATGAATGCACTAAAATGCAATTATTTTGCGTTTTAGTACATTCATAGTTATCTCCATTTTTTTATCATATGGCATTTTGTCCATAAAATATTAAAGTACTTTAAATTTCTCACCAAACTTCCAAACTTTAATCAAGGAATTATAAAATATGGTGATAAAATGCTACTGGCATTATCTATCACGTTGAAAGATTTAACGCTGTCATTTGACAAAAAATTGCAGTTCCAACAATCTTACAGGCTCTGCTTCGTAAAGGACAAAATTACGTGGGTAAGATTCGGTACTTGATAATTGTGTTTAAAATAGCCAAGTTTTTGCCAACAGACTGCAAGAATATAAAGTAAATGAGAGCGTTTTTTAAATATCAACTTTGTATAATACTTTAACAACACAGAGTCAAAAAATATAAACTATCTTGCACATAACTTTCCGATAATACTAAAATCCAGATATCAGCTAAGACAAGCAACACAGATAAAAATTTACGTGGAACAAACTTAAACTTTAGATTAATAATTGCAAGTGATCATACACTTTTGGTTATTATTTGCATAATATTGTCAACTTTTTCCTTTCATTTTTCTGTCAGAAATTTTCAAAAATTAAATTTTTTTCAACTATTAAAAAGCCATTAAATATGCGTTTGTGTTTCAAAATACTTTCATTCAAAGACTTTTACTGAATACTTTTGAAGTGTTTAATATTTAAAATCTGTCTGCTTATCAGATTATGGTTTTCTTCCATGCAAGATATTTATTGCTAGTGACTTATTGCGAACATTCTTTAAATCAATATTCTTAATAAAAAATATTTTTATGTTATCTAATAATTTCTACCTCAAAAAATTAGTCTTTCATTCAGACGCCTTCCATTTTGTAACCAAAAAAATTAAGAATAACTTTTTCAAGTATTTACATATCATATCAGTTGCACAAGTAAAAGGTTATGCAACTTGCAAAGCTTTACTTGTTGACATTTCATATTAAAATTTTTTGATTTTCCAGAACTAACAGTAACGATGATAGTGCAATTTAAAAAGTTCAAATAATTACTATATATAAAGTGATAACTTCAAAAATTTAGCTATGACATCGCTCCTCACGTAAGTGAGTATTCCTTGATGGATCCCAAGTGGATGTTTGCTCGCGCCATTTTTCATAATTTTTTTCCAACTGAGTGAGTAAAATTGGGATGTCAGCGAATTCGCTCCAACTTGTAAATGTTTCACGTGCAAACATGTCAATGAAACCACACTGCGTCAAAGGTACATTGCACACGTTTCGATCAAAAAGTGCCATAGTTAATGGTAAACCTTTTTCACGTTCCTCTGTTGTCTGCAATTTTTTTGCAATAAATTTCAGTGTCAGCGTTTAAACTTACGTAAAATACTTTCATATATAAAGAAATCTATGGTATAACGTCAGAGCTACGACCAAATCTGTTAAAAATTGATATATAAAAAATAATAATTTGTCCAAGAATTGAAGTTTGTCCTTAACTAACAGAGGTTTGTCCTTAACTAACACTGCGTGATTATGATTGCTTTAATGCAATTTTTTGATGCACAAATCAAAAAAATTCAACTTCATGCTTGCCCAATAAATAATATAGCCTTCATTTCAATGAAGATTAATAATGTTCAGCGAAGAAAATCACTAAAATAAGAACCAAAATTTAGTTCAAAATCCATTACTAATTACTAATTTCAGCTGTTACAATCAAGCAGTGTTACTCTACTACGTACAGCAGATAGAATCAAATTGTAGTTCACTACAAACTGAAATAGTTAATAGCATAGAAATAATTCATAATATTAAAAAAATTGTTTTCGATGGGACCCAAACCTGATCAAAATATTCCTCTACGATTCGCATCGCCCACTTTTCGCACAGAGCCCAGCTCCTGGTCGGATTTCCAATATCCGCGCATTTAATTAACATACGACAAACAATCAGGGATATGTTACTCTCATTTTCTTCATTTTCCTTCAAATTTATGAACAAACGATTAATCATTCATTGCATCGCCAGAATAAATTTTCATTCTGATAAATGCTTGCAGTAATATTTTGATTTTTTGGAGAAGTTTACAGGCTTAACTTCAATACTTCACTGCAATATTTATAACTTGCATTTACATTTTTTGCTTAAATAAAAATCCTTTTTTCATTGAGGCAATTGCGCAAAGTAAAGTTGGCAGTGTTATTTGTGCTAGAAAGTTATTTATGATTTGTACTTATATACTTTGCTATATATTATTGCTCAGTGGCTTAGACTAAATTAAACAAATATTTTTATGTTCAAACAATTATTCTCACTTCTAATATTTAAAATTTTTTATACTTATGCAAATTTGCGTCAGTTTCGTTTATTTTGCTAAGGCTCGTTTTTTTTTTGCTATTTTTTTGAAATTATAAATTAAAGTAGCTTTCAAAATGAGAAGGCTCTTGAAAAATAAACCATTCAACATTTCAAGTTCAAAGGTTAATTGGTTTTTTTGATACTTTAGATACTATACAACACTGGCAAAACTTACATCTTTGGTACTCTCATAAACAATAAAACGAGAATTTTAAACTTTTCTCAATTCTATCACTACACGCTGCAAGAATTGTTGCAAATTTCTAGGTAGTAACTGAAAAACGTTTTGACCATTTCTTCATTCATTGATTGACTTTTTGTTTAAATTTACATCAATATTTTCGGTGAGTCATTTTTAATCGCGCGTAAAAATCATTATTGTACAAAGTAATACTTTCAAATTTGAGACAGCTTGCTGGAACTTTGCCAAGTATTCAAAATGTCGACTCATATCTGTGGCTAGAACCATCTCAACAGTTGCCTGACGTAAAGCCGCAAATTCTTCTCGTGTTATTCCAGCGAATATATTGATGTTATTTGTACTTTGCAAAGTAAGCTGAAATGCCAACGCTACGTGATGATTCTCTAAGACAGATTGATCGTTGTATAACAATGCCAATGGTTGTTGTGTATTGATTAAAAACGCATTACCACGTCCTAAATTAATCTTGATAATTTATACAAAATTCATAGTGAATGTAGATCAGTTATGTAAAAATCTTCAAATAAATTTTAACAAAAATTGAGCATGAAGTTTCATCTTGTTCTTATCAAATAGTGTGAAAGGATATAATTTTTTTTGCACTTCAGGTAAAGGAATAGAATTAAGAATTGAAAGAGGAAATTTGCACTAATTTGATCTGATTGACATGTAGAGCAGTTATTCTAAATAACACGATCAACAATTACCAGGATGATCCAAATCATGAACAGCAGCGGCGATCAACGCTGCAGTGGCATGCATTTCTTGTACGTAATGTGCCACGCTTGGTGATTCGAGAAAATAAGAGGTTGCCTAAAAGTTGGCATTTTCCAGCAATTATAGATCAGTAAATTCGGTTAATGATTTAAATGAAAAGCCTCCTTCAAATCTAACATCCATAAGTTTCTTCGTTAGCTTGTTGCGATTATTAAAACATTATAAGGAATAACAGAATGAAGAAAACCGATTTGGGGGTCAGAATTTTATCTATTAAACGGTAGAAAAACGCTCCATAAGTGAAAGGAAATGATAAATATAAATAACCTGTAATACGTCAGCTGCATGAGTAGCATTATGATAAGGATTTGTTGCATGATAATGAGCTTCTATCGTTGACAACCATCGGGAAATTAATTCCATTGAACATTTTAGTGCTTCGTTAACCTTCCAGCGTTCAAATATCTAAATCATAATAAGTACAAATATTGTACTCCCTATAAATACCATTTCTCAAAAAAGTTAGTATTCCCAATTCATAAATTAGCGGATAAAAAATTATTAGGTATTCATGTAATTGTAACAAAATCAGCGCTGAAGTCTCTTGCTGTTTGACGTTTTAAATTTTGCCTTAATTCCTATTTGAGAAAGAGCGTGATGCTCAGTAATTCTTTCTAAGTTTAAGATATCATAATCCCATTGAGTATCATTCGCTAAGGCTTTGACAACATCAGCAGAAACACGTCTGTGCTCAGAAGCAGTAGTTCGTTTATCTTTGAAGGCATCCACGACTGATCGCTTGCGACTTCGAGGTAAGTGATGCAACTGTAAACAACGAAGACAGTAAAGCAGTAAATATGAGATCAATAATATCAGTGCGATCAAATCATTTATGCTGAAAAATCTTCAAATATAAAAAAATAAGACAGTTACAACAAGGTTAGCCTTGTTGATTTAGTTTTAAAATGAAATACTATGCAATAATTTTACGTGGACACATCCATGGCAATAATTTACGTGGACATATCCATTATGTGGACACCATGTTTCTAAGTAAACCATGGATGGGTGGTTAATTAATTATTTATTGTTTCTAACTTTTTGCTTTCTTTTTGAATTCTCATTCTTAGCTGTTATTTTTTAATAGCGAAACAAGTCCCTCTATTTCAACATTTTCGTAAACATTTTCTGTAAATTTAAACGAACAGATAAGTTCGTTTTTCTGAATTGAGTCTTATTTATACTTTGATAATTCTGTAGAAATATCACAATTGTGATAATGAAAAGAAAGAACAAATAATATTATTAAATAAGGCCACTAAATACATATGAAGAGAAGTGAGTTATGAACAAAAACACGCAAGAATTATCAAATCGCTAAAACTGACTCGTATCAATCCATCGTAGTAGCCTGTTGCTATTCTATCATTGTTCCCGAAGCGCGTAATTGTGGGTGCATACAATTCAGATGAAGATAAGACCTTAAAGATGAGCTAGATTCTTCAATATTAACATAATGAATGAACAATAAGTCCGATAAATTGATTACTCAGCAGAAAAATGTTTTCCTACTCGTCAAAGTTATTGCATAATTATAAAAATCACTGAAATAAATATTCCAAATAAGTTTTCAGTCTGAAACTTTCTTGGCATTCTTAAAAAATTGCACAAAAAAAGCGTTTCTATGGAGTGTAATTATCTCCATAGAAACCCTTTTTATACATATTTTTTCGCTTTCTTGTTAAAGAATCTCTTGAAGAGAATTAATGAATGCTCGCGAATTGAATGAAAGAATTGAACTGATATGGAAATAAACCAAACTGTGTTAAATTTCATCTGCAATAGACAGACTTACTTTAACAGCATCTCGTAGAAGTTGCTGCGTTTCATCGTCGACCCTACCAATGGCATCTCGCAAGGTCAACAATACCTGAAACAGAGATAGAAAGTGGTTAAGCGAGAATATTTTATTATCAGTTATGACAATTAAAATTATAATTAGGTCACTGAATTCATGGCCGATCATTTATTGTTCTTTGTAAGTGAAATCTTAATTTGAAAAATAACTTAAAGCAAGCAAAATTTTTTCAAATTCTAAAGTTAATGAATTTCCTCCCCTCACCTGACCCTAATGAAAAATTCAACATGCATTGCAAACATGAGTTTATTTCTTATTTTGAAAACAGAAACGACGCAAGCTATAGTTGGAACAAATCAAATTTGCTTCCAATGAATGGTAATGAAAATTTTAATT
>UYYF01004546.1:26670-59551 GCA_900618365.1 Thelazia callipaeda
CTTAACTTTTGTTTAGTTTTATGAGATTACGATCATAATAAAGTTAAATTACTGATAAAGTTTTCTTTGCAAAAAAATTGAGTTGTTCACATCTAGTAGCTGAAACTGATAAAAATTTAAATATTTAAACTGCCAAGCATGAAGTTGTGAGTTCCTGCAAATTAGAAGTATTCAAATTTCTCATATTTCAATATCCTGCATCTGAAATTACTTGATCCTGAAATAGTTACTTTTTCGAACTGCTAGGCACTTCAATGCAGCGCCATTCTTTGCTTGTTCTGTTAGCAGTTTCATTTTCAGAATCTTTGCTCCGACTCAAAGTTCTATATAAAGACTTTCGACGATTTTCAGATGATTTAGTACCAAGCGTTTCACTTCTGAAGGCGGTTTAGAATAATTTTATCGAAGTTTAGGCCTGTCAACATAAATAATCAATGAAATAAATGAAAAATTTTTCAGAAAACTAATCAAATATTGCTGAATATGTAAATATTTTATTTTTTCTGGTAACAGCATACTTCTTTGAATGAAAAAAAGCATGAATTATACTTTTTACTACTATGAATTTCAACTATTTTATATTTTACTGCCAAAAATATTGGAATCACAAACTACTGTATGTACTATAACTTGTACATGTATAGTGTAGTAGTGAAATATTTTTATGATTGTTTTAAAGAATCTTCTGAGTAATATGTGATGAGTTTCTGAGTTGTAAAAAAGAAGTTTCTTAATAATTCAAACAAAATTAGCTCTAAAATGATGCGCAAAATTTATCTGCAATCAACTAATAACTGATGATTGATTAACTAATGAATTATTAACTTCACAATCGTACCGTTTGAAACCAGTGTGAACTTCATAAGCACGATTTATATATTGAACATTTAAGGCATTATCACATATTTCAATCGGCTGATCTACCTACAATACTCAAAACATTGAACATACAGTTCCATTATGCTGATAAAAATTAGAATTGCTTTTCTCGTCTTTTTGTTAACTCTGTTACAACTTAAGCTAAATCATATCAATGATTACGGCTTCATTTCTTGCCACAATCACTTACTCGTATATCTACTCTCGTCATAATTACTTTTTAACGTTTTTATCTACTTGCATATTATTTGATATTACATTATACTAATCATTTCAAAGTTTAGTTTACATTTCAATTTGATAGTTCAAAAGTTTGCTTTATATATTTTATGCTTATTGAAAAATTTTTTAGGAAAATAAAGAAAATATACAGATTTTGACAAATTATCGGGGCAAACAGATCTTACGAAGAGCTTTCACGTTGAAGTATTAATTTAGAAGTAAATAAGCTACTGCAGTAAACTACAAATGTTACAATTAATTTTAAAAGTTAGTTTATAGTAATTGGAATGAGTGAATATAGCATTTTTCTTTGCACCTCAAAATATTGCTATGTTGGATTTATCTTGCTTTTTTAAATCATCATATTTTCTTTACTTATAATTTTAATTTTCAACCTCATCTAAAACAGCAAAAATTGCGGCAGCAGCTCTCACACGTGTTAATAAACGTGCGAATAAATTGCAGAGCGCGATATCCGTTGATGAAGAGATGAATATCTAAAAGCTAAAAATAATTTTCACTTAAATAATATAATAATTCACATCAACTTATTTTGAAAATTTTCAGTTTTTATCATTTACGACATTACTTGGACATTAATTTACTGATCATAGAAAGTAGACCTTTCTACGCTAAACTTGCAAATATTCCGCTACTATTTCTCCAACATTCATCTTTGCACTTGTTCAAAGTATGAAATTGATTCAGAATATTCGGTTATAAAAGGATTCGAAAATCAAATACACACACGTCTCTCACGTCAATTTGAAATGATTTTATCACGTAGCAAACGTGCACCATCACGTGAACATTCGATTATGCTTAGGAAATTACGCTTTCGAAACCAAATCAACTCACGTGGCTAATTTCAGATTGCAACAGCAAACGCTTGCGTTTATCCGAGAGTGATCTGAAACTGTGCCAAGCTGTCAAGCAAGCTTTATTTATTATTGATGCTATTATTATAACTTGACAAAGATTAAGCAGAAAAATTAAGAGCTGAAATAGAAAATTTTCTATATACAGCAACAATAGAATGAGAATGAATCAGCAGAAAACTTTTTTGCAAATTCATAGGTGGATTAAACATTTGCAAAGCATGATTAGATCTCACCTTATGCATAAATAAATATGAAAATTACACTACTTAATTTTTATACTAATAACAGCAACGATTTTTATTTATAATAAGGATTCTATCACCATCCAGTAAATCACATTTAGTGAAATTAATTAAAGTAAATCACCTGTTTGATAACGCCGCGAAAAATACTTCTTCAGATTCCGGAAGACAATACAATGTTCTGAATACATAAACCACTAATTATTTTTTACTAAAAAAATTTATATCTAGAAGAAACTAATGGCGTGAAAACTTGGAAAGCAATTTCGATGATAAAAAATTTGATTTTAAATGGACAGAAGTTTTTCTAAATTACAGTTATGATATTGCTTGAAAAAAGCATAGTTGTTGTAAGACAAGTAATCAGTTAATTAATTAATTTATTTATTTATTAACTGATTACTTGTCTTAATTAATTTTCAGCATGCTTTGATTCAATTCAGACATTTTTAAAATTACGTTCGATTTTCAATCTAAAATATTGTTTAGATATAAAATTAATGTTGTCGAGGCACGCTGAGAAGAAAAATACACAAATAAATTTAAAACTTTTCCTTTAAGTTCCAATCAAACAGTCTTTGCGGTTAAATTTTTTCATTCATCTAACTGAAGCTTAGATAGCGTTTATACTTGTTAAGTTTATAAAATCTAAATATTATATGATATTGATTCACGCAAGCAATTCAATAGCATTTATCTGTTTGACTAAATTGTAGTAAATATTAGAAAAGTTTATAATTCTTCACATAGTATACCTACAAAGGTTTGCTGTTTTATAAATATTAGAATTATAATTTTATATTGACAAAATAGCTACGAACATACTTGATAAGACTGCTGAAGTCGGGTAAGCGCACATCCACCAGAACCAGTGAGGGCTTGTGCTGCTGATAATTGGATTCTGAGATCGCTACAGTGGTTTTCACAACCTCAAGGAAGTAAATTGCGATGAATTAAGAATGGAAAGTTATTTTTTCATGCTTGAACGTAACAAAAAATGAAGCATCAAACCTGCCAACCATTCGACCGAAGGCTTTCTAGAAATGCACAATCAGTTGGCAATTGCCCTGTTGTAATGAATAAGGCCTGTAATTTTCTTTGTAAACACATACATCCATGCAATTATTGCAGTATTTTTATCTTTTAAATATAATTCCAACTTTACTTATTTAATTAATTTTAACGATGATGACGAATTTCAGGTAGTTCTAACTTATAACCAAAGTTAGGTATTTCTAGAGAAAATTTAATCGGTAGAACACTACTTATTGCAATGCAGAAGTTAATCGGTTGCGTTTGAATTTTAACAAAAAAATAAAAACTAAAAAGTCTGCTTGATCAATCGATTTGAAGATAAATTGACATTTCACAGTGTTCAATAATAATAATCAGAATCGATTTGTTTCAGAAAGTTGAATAAACTTTTTTAATTTTTGTTGCTTATTTGTTCGCTTGCATATTTGACTTTTCGAAATTAAGAAAAAGGATTTTCGGATACAACTTAGTCATACCCCAATGTTGACTGATGCTTTGCAGTAATCCATGTTGTGATTCAGATACTTATAATATCGCATTAATAAATGATCAAAAGTTCAATACTTATGATTAATGACTTCAATTTTTTTAACTATGGAAAACTTAGATTTCAAAGACGTATTTGTGCAGTATACAATCAAATTTATACACATCAATAATTTTTACATATTAACAGACTTATTATTCAGAAGAAAATTTTTTAAATAAATATGCAAAATTTTAAAAAAGAACTGCAAAAGACAGAAATGCCACAGATTTTAATCACACATTTCAAGTATTTATTTAGATTCATAATTTTTCACATTGCAAAAACAATGGATAAATAAAATATTTAAATTTAATTTCACATCGATAGCAACGAGTTTCAATCATTAGTCAGTATTCGCAACCAAATATTAATGCCTTCATTATGCTTAGTTCATGTTGTAAATTACATCTGAATAAAGCTCTTATTAAGAAGAAGCAGTCTGTGAGATATGCAAAGGCAACAATCATAATAATCACAATTAATCTGTAATAAAGGGAAAATGTGGCTGATAGAAATAATTTGAGCAAAGTAAAAACTGTTTCTGTGAAATACATCAATTAAAATTGATTTTGGAATCACAATAAAGGTTTTTAAGCTTTGTTCTTGCAAATAAAGAGATCATCAATCTGAAGACTGTGGGGTCAAATTTGATTTCTTACTTGATCTCATTTACAAATCTTTTGGCATTGATTCTGACAATTTAAATTCGAAATAAGTTTTTTATTGCCAGTCTTTTCATTTCTATTCTAAATTTTAATTTGGTATACAGTGAATAATATCGAAACTCCAAATTACTGACTGCTCCGAAATGTTTGCAATTTTTTTGATGAAATGGTTTGTGATAGATTTTTCGTTTTGGTCTATCAAAGGTGATGAAGGGCACTGACGATGTACAAGAAGTGATGAATGTGAGTCGATCTGTCAAACGTGACAAGTGTAAGAAGCTTACAACTGTTTAATTTTGTCTGTGTTTTGCTTGCTATGCTAGGAATTCTGTCCTTGCAAGGAAGAATGATTGATATTATTGTTTTGATGTCAAAAACAAAAAATTACTTGCCATTATTTGCTTTGATATTGAATTCTCATTAACTTTATGTACTAATTTCACTGACAATTTCACTGATCACGTCGTTCTAACAAAACTAATATTAATTTGTCTGAAGTGATCAATGAAAATACAAAAACGAAAATTTAATTACATCAATTGTAGTGAAGTTACTGTAGATCTGTTTTGAACGTTTCTATTGACACAAAAATTATTTCAGAGAAACCATCAGTCTTATACATACAGTATTATGACATACTTTTAGATTCACAAGTAAACGAACAAAAAATGAAGTTCAGATTAATACAACTTCGATTTTGCTTAAAGCGTAGAACCGTAATCTTAGCTGCGGGATAAAACACTAAAATTAATTTTGTCTAAATGCAAAACAAATTATGTGTTAATAAAAAGTGGTTGAAAATAGTTGCATGAATGATTTAAAACAGTTGCTTTGGGATTGCTGTAAATATTTGCTTTCTCTGTAAATAATTTTTCATCTTGTCATTTTAAAAATTAATTTTATATCTATGAGATCCAATAAATTGCTAAAGAGTACAAAACTTTATTCTTTTTTAGTATTTACTTATTAATTTTCTTTATTTCTCATTTTTAAACACAAATCCATTCTCATCCTTCGCTCTGCTCAATCATCTAGTAAAAATTAAAAAGACAGTTCGCGAAAATTGCTCATACATTTAACCATTCATAGCTTTAGGTCATTTAATAATTATTCAAAAATAGTTGCAGTAATTGCTTCAAAGAATTCATACATATGGCTGATTATTGAGGCTAAAGCTTATTAGCGTGAAAATCTTATTAGCTTAGCTGTTTTGACAAATTCCAGACTAAATTGTAAATTGCTTATAATAAATTATAATTTTATGTTTCAAAGACACAATCAGTTCCGATTCTATTTCTGACAAAATATAATAAATATTGATTCTAACGGAATATAAAGTCTTTGCTTACTTAAATTGCATTTTTACTTCATTCAAGACCGTTGCTTCAGTCATAATTATCATCATGAAACTTGAAATTTAGTTCCTGGAAAGAAAGTTTACGCTAAAACGATAAGCCGACATCTGTACAAATTAAGACAGTGAGTTCATGCTTGTAGGCATTTAAAAGTGACACTGCTTTGCTTAGATAAGTAATGTGAATGCTATATTTATACTGTGTCTTCAACTATTTTTTATTTTTTCTACATTTATTTTATCCCAACTCATATGATTTGTCGTCTGTGACGTAAGTGAGATAAAGAAGTCCTGAAATGGTATTTTATTTTGTCTTTTTAAGCGAGAAATTTGCTTAGCAAGTGATCAATGAACAAATAAATAAATACTCGAACAACATTATTTTTTATAGGCTTTCAAAGCAAGCACTGCTAACATTTTTCGGGTAAATTTTTGAAATTAAGTGCGTGGAAAATAAAAATGAAATTTATGGTTTTATTTATTGGTTTAACTAAAAGTAGTTCATAGGAAGAGATTAACGAGGCACTGAACAATTTTGTTTATTCACTTTTACCACAAGTTAAATAACATAGCGATTTAATCAGCAGTCAAAATGACTCAATGATTTTATGACCAGTCGAAAAAGCTGCAAGTAACTTTAACTTTATCATCACTCAAATACTTGAAAAATCGTGATGTTATCATCAAATCACTAAAAATAAAAACCTAAACTAGCTAGCTAGCTAATTTCTTTTACTTTGTTTCGTTTTTTTTACGTCGAAAATACTTAACCAATTCAATTTTATTCTTACTATTTATAACAATTTCGTTACTAATGTTAATAAGTTTTCTTCTATTCATTTAATGCCAGATCATTTGAATATTTGTGACAATACTGATTATGTGCAGAAGTACTTACATTAATATTCTTTCTTGTTAGACGCCATACTAACTTTGACTTATCATCATCGTCCAGCCCTAAATATTAGACATCACGCTAATATACTCATTCAGTGAAAGAGTAATTTCTTCAACGCTTATTTTCAAGTAATAATCAGTCGAATTCTCGTATAGAATTCACGAGCTAAACAGCATTATGTAATATTTTTTGCAGTCTTTGAATTACATTGCAATAAATATGAATTGCTTCAATTAATGATAATTTCATGCATCATTTATAATATTTTCTGAATAAAATTTCGATTATTTTTCAAATTAAGCTTCGAATAAATTTTACTACTCAATTTTTATTCAGTGCGTACTTGCTAGTTCTCTCAGTACTTTTTTAGTCTTCTGATTAGAGAGAACAAATTTATCCAAGCAGAATTCAAATGTTCCCTGAATGCTATGATGTTACTTCAGCTAGAGCTCGAAAACTTGTCTAGATAGCAATACAGTTATACAAATTGATAACGTATATTCTTTACAAGAATGATAAAGAGTTTCAGAGGACATTTTTTAGAGATAAAAAGAGAGCAAAATTTGTTTTCCCACTACAATTTAAATTAATTTAAGTTAAAAATAAAATGCTTATTCAGGTCTTTATTGCAAAGTAATTAAAATTCAAATTTAGCGCCGAATAAATTTTATTACTCAATTCTTATTCAATGTGTACATATTTTTAGATATTCAGGAAAAAATATATAGCAAAATTAAACTTCATCTTACATATTTTTGAAACATTCTTTTATTCATGCAGCATCATCTGAAATTAAGCACAACTGCTACGATGATTAAATTAATCTACAAGGTCACTAATTTTACACGTCAGCACTCGTCTCCGGAAATGAATAAAGCACTCAGAAATATGTTGTATGGTTTTGCAAGCTAGCTGATAAGTAATTGATAACAACTGCATTATCACAATGACAGCTTGTTTTACCTGTTAAATGCTTGCTCTGAAGCATTTAGATTATAAATTTGCTGTGCTCGATCATTACAAACGTTCATCTTTAATCATATATTTCAATTTTTTGCTTGAAATGGCTTCCTTATCGAGTAGTATTAGTTATTAATGATTACTGAGATAATGAAATTGGAAATCAGCTACTGAAGGTCTTTCAAAATGCAAATGACAAGATATATAAATTAGCATAATTATGACTTCGTCAATGAAAAAGTACTGCATATCAGTAAGCATCACAAGAGTAAATAATTGAATTAGTTAATCACGATTGGTAAATTATTGATTTTCATAGGAATCAATTTTGCTGTTCATATCGTGCAAAAATGTCAAAAACTGACTTGAAACAATCAGAATAAAGAAATGATAATACTATCAGTGATTGATAAATGCACTTGTAGAAAAAATCTTAAATATTTTTCAGAATTTAATCATATAAAAACAAACTGATCGCAAGATTTCTCCACACTTTTGAGTATTTAATCAATTAGCTTTCTTCTATAAGTGTGAAAATGTAGAAATAATACATTTTTTGTTGAGATTAATTTAAAAAAAGGATTCAAGCAATACTTTTCTAATCCTTCACTTACTATAATAATGAATTTGAATTTGCATAAAAACTTCAGATAAAGTGTAATTTTACGATTACAGTATGGAAAGTTTTCAAATTGACGAGACTGTATAGTTCTACGTAGTGCAGAACTTTTGATAGGGTTGAAAATGAGTTAGTTCTGTGCATATTGACATTTTATAAACAGAAAGAATTTTCAAGCGAAAAATATAATAATCCCAAACTAGTACTGACAATTGTATATTTGAATGGAAAGAAGAAAAAAAGATACTGAATATTGTAAATTTGAATATAATAATTAAATTTAATTGTTCTGCGTTTATATTTCATTCAATGTAAGTCGACTGAGAAGTAATAACGGTGTGAAAATTAGTACTAAACTTATGTTATTCGTTGCCAGTTTAAAATTCTTATTGTCAGTGCGCATAAATGGACAAGGCACAATTTCTCAGCTCCATTTTTTCATGGCAAATTCAAATTGTCAAGCTAATAAAACAAAGTAAGATGGCAGCAATTTTCAATGTCGTTTTATGGCTTCCATTCAGTGAACACTATTGGTAAATATTTTGCAAGAAATATGGTAAGTTAATCATTTCGATCGTAAATAACAAATCAAACATAAACACAATTACAGAAGCAGTTAATTTAGATGGAATAAAATATTCAAGTAATGCAATAAAGCTGTATTTTTCATTTTTGCACAAAATTAAAACAACAAAAAATTATAATTTGATATTCGATTGTAACCGAAAGCAAAGAGTGGTTTTAAGATATGTTTTGATATTGTATGAATAATTAGGAATACTAATAGAGAAGAATGAAGGAACTGATAAATCCACCAGTAACAATTTATCTGAAAAACTAGAGATCATGAGGGGCAGTCGAAATGACGTCAGAAGCTAACTTTTTATAAACTTTGTCAAACATTTCTTTAATGGTTCAAAAATGTATTGAATTTACAATGAACTGACAAAAAGTAAACAATGAAAAAAGAAATGAAAATTGAAAAATCTGGAAGATAAACACAAATTGAAACAGATAATATTCATCATTACAGAGCAGCTTTCTAGCAAAAAATTGATGGAAAATTATGAGAAAGCAAAATACCAAATTGTTTATACATTGTGGTAGTTGTGAAGTTACGGAATTCAATGCAGTGCATTTTCACAACGTCATATATCTCTGTTAATCGTGGAGACGAATTAAACTATAAGTGGTGGATGTTAGTAGTGATAGTATGACTACGATTACGAACGCTGTTGACAACAATAAAAATACCTACAAAAGCAAATAGTGGTGACAAACTGATAATAATGTGTTACTGACAGCGATGATATTACTGAGCAAAAATTAAGCAGCTAAAAAATTTTTGACTTAAATAAAAGCTGAAGTTTCGTTATTTCAAAATATCAGCAAATTTACAAAGAGATGATGACAGAGGTTATATAAGCTCAATCTGGGGATCAAGCAACGACTATGCTCCTTCCAATCATTAAGATCACAGCATTTCAGTTTTCACTTCCATTTAAAATACGACTCGAGAAACTCCTTCACAGTTGTCTTAAGTTCCGTTTTCACTTACACAAAAGTTAAACTAAATCTGTTTTGAACTTTGACTTGATTGTGACATTTTGCCATGAAGTTCACTCACTTTCACTGTTACTGTTCATGATAGTGATGAGCATAAAAAAAAGATTTTCTCAGCAGCTAAAGAATTTTAGACTTAAATAAAAGTCGAACAGTAACAGTGAAAGTAACAGTAACTATATATAATATAGTCTTTTCGAGTTTCGACGGCTTTTATATCTATCTATATATATATGTAATGAACCAAAAAGTAAAAGTTAGTAATCAATCTTTTTACTAACAAAAAGCGCATTTTTATGACTCGTAATTCATGATAAGGAAATATCAGCAGGAAGAAAGAATACTTCAACACAAACGTGCTTGTTTCAGTTTACTAGTTTACTGAAACTAAACATGACTAACTGTATCAAATTAGAAATTCTGAGCAATCAATAAGGAATGCCGATGATATTTTGTAGTGCAGTTATCGATCAATAAGAAGATGATCAGTGCAGTAATATACCATCCAACTGATTTGGAAAAGGCAGAAAGCTAAGAAATGAATCATACGAATTTAGGAGTAAAAGGTAGAATTTCGACTTAATAAAGGAAATCGCTAACACGTGTATATTCTCATATTCTACCGAAAATTACTGACGAGTTTAAATGAATGCTTTTGCACGTGTTTAACTGTATTATAACGTTGTTATTACCATTCAAAAGCCTACGTATTTTAACCCAAAATTCGCTTGAGGGAAATTTTTGCATTCAATCAAAAAAATTATTGAGTAAAAGCAAGAATGAGATGAGTGAGTAAGTCTTACCGTTTTCTTTGGTTGCACAAGCATAGGTCCAAAATTAATATCAAAAGTAGTTGATGTTTTGGACGCACTTGTATTAGCAGCATCTAACTGTTGCTGTTCGAGATCAGCGTTACTATTGGTGGTGATAAGAGCGGTAGATGCTGCCTCACCGCTGTTTGCCAAGCCACAGCACCATGGCATTTCGATTTATTTTTATTTTTTTGTTGATTCAATCAAATTATGCAAATTTATTAATTAAATCTGATTCAAGACAAATTAATGATGTACAATTTTTTTTACTTTGGCTTTTGGCAGTAAATACTGTCAGTAATTGTTGATATCGTACAATGTTATATGATAACATTTAATGGAAAGTTTACATGAAATGTCTGCTCCAAATATGCAGCGATGAGATGATAATGAACAGTCATTGTAGTACTGGCAAAGTAGCTAACTCACAGCGATAATACCACAATAAGAATAATAACAATAATAATAATAATAATAATAAAAATCTTGTAATAATAAAACGATAATGATGGCGAAAGTAGCAGAAATGATAATATATGTATTAAAGTAGCAAAGAAAACGCAGAAAAATACGAGCTACTTTGTAGAGTAATTGTGCAAAAGAAATCAGAATTGTGTAGCAGCTGTATCATTCATCATCCTGAAACTCTAATAGTGTTGTTGGAGCGAATAGGCCAGAGTCACTCTGAATCTAACCCTCTGTTCATTGCTTCCCTAAACCTGATTTGATATTCCAAATAATATCATCACAATGCAGAATGTAATATTATTTATTATCAGTAAGAAAGAAAAATAGTGCAGTAACAATGAGATCAACAACAATGAACAACAACAAATAGTATTAAAATTTGTTATTAAAGTTTTAAAATTGATGAAAAGATAACGTAGTGATAACACACATTTGCACTATTTTGCTTAAATATTAAGCAACGAGTAAGATCGCAGAAGAATGAATTGCTGAACGAATAAGGTATTTGTTAGGACATTACGAGGCTTAATTGTGGAAATAAGTCTTCAAATTGTCAAGTGGAAATAGAGCAAAGCAAAAGAAAGAAGAACACGTCAAGAATGGAACACTGAATAAACAGCAACGCGGCAGTAGCATCCTAGCAGCATCGCCGCCATCAACAAATATCACAAAAATGTTTGAATACTCTTTTCCACTCCCTTTCATTTATTCATTTATTTATTCATTCATTCATTCACTTATTCATTCATTCATTCATTCATTAATTAATTCCTTCATTCATTCAATCAATCTTCTTTATCTCATTGAAGTAAGTTGAACTGAACTGAACTGAACTGAACTGAGCTGAACTGAACTGAGCTAAAATGAACTAATTTTATCTAATCCTTTTTGATCTAATCTAATCTAATTTCAATTCAATTGAATGATTTTGAATTCATTTGAACTGAACTCAACCAAAATAAACACAAATTGCTTCACTAACTGATACCTAACAAATATGAATAGACAATTTATCGTAATCAAGTACCACCTCAATCAATGTTTTGGTACATTTGTTTCTGTGTTGAAAACAGTTAGAGTGCCTCACTTCATTTCCGGAATTGTCAAAAAAATTACATTAAAATCATTTTCAAAATTTAGCTACAACACAAATGAGATCAGTTTTTTGTCACTAATAAATGATATTTATTTGATATTTTAAAGCATTTTAATAGTAAAGAGAAATGACCCCTGAATGAACCTTTGGCAGTGCCTGCAATCATTTTGGTCAGAAGAATCACAAATTAATGAATGTAGCAAACAAAAATTATCCAGAAAACTGCACACGAAAAAGTAAAATTTATTTGGTAAAAAAGCGAAATTTGCAGAATATTTTGGCATTTTTGATGTAGGAAGCAATTTTTAGAAATTATATGTACTTGTATAATGACTCTTGAGAAAAACTACAGCGAAAAATTAGTCTATTCGACTTTTCTCTTCTTACACATCGTTCAGGGGCTATGATATAGAAGAATACAGTTTAGCTTAAGAAAAAGTCGCACTGATCTGAATAAAAAATAAAGGTAGCTTAGAAGTAACTTTACTGACTACAGTTAGGATAATGGTATCAATGACAGACGCGATTAAATAAGCATACAGTAAGTTAGTTAAATGATACTTTGACCGACAAAACTCTTGAATAAAACGAACTGAAGTAAATTTCTAAAGATGACAAAAATTTAATCTTACATTTTTATGGAAAAAATAATATGGAAAAATTTTGAGCAATGCATGCAATCACATTTGCAGTTCTAGCTGCTAATTAAGAAATCAAAATTTGATAATGTTGAGGTAATTAATGTAAATATTTTAGACAAACTTATTCATTACGATTATGATGCTAATACAATGATATATAATTGCTAACTTTTTTACGACCAATTTTGTCTTTACTACTTAATCCAAAATATATTAAATTTGTGAAGTGAGTTCATACAAATCTCTTAAAATAAAGCATTAATTTACAAAAAAGCAACAATAGTGGAGATGAGGAACGGTTTGCTGCGTGGGACATTTGTGAATCATAACTATCGAAATTTTCAATTTAGATGCTAAACAGATTGAAAATGTTTGAATTAATGTAATGCAAGCTTTTAAAATAATGCAAATAAACACAACGTGTTATATTTGGAAATAACTCAAATACGAAACTGTCATTGCTTTTTTCTGCCTAAATTTTCATCCCGTTATGCATACAAATAGATTTTCTAAAAGAATGATTATTTCTAATGCAAACTGTGCTGAAGGCAGTTTGATCACTTCTAGTATAGACCATTTTGTACAGAAATTATGGGCAACTTTGCAAATATTTTTCAGCAATTTTTTCATTTTCACCCAAAAATACGTATTAAATGTATACTATTTCAATAACAAACTAAATTTAAATTTATTGTATTAGTGTATGAATTGAAAGTTGGAAATAAAATAAGCAATTATAAGCATTTTTGGACTAGAAAAATTTTGAAAATGTCATTTTAATCAAAGTAACAATTTGAATGAGCGCAATTGATGGAAGATAAAGCTTAGTTTACTTTAAAACAATACTCAAACAACTTTACAAATATCAGAAATGATAAAAATTTTGAAGCCAGTCATCGCCTGGTCCATTTATGTGTTTGATTTGAAAATATGTTAGAAAGAATTTATCGATTGATTGTATCAATACTGCCAGTTTTTGATGACTTTTTCATGCTAGAAATGGCAATGAAAATTTATGTACAAAGTAGATAGATAGATAGATAGATAGATAGATAGATAGATAGATAGTTAGATAGATAGATAGATAGATAGATAGATAGATAGATAGATAGATAGATAGATAAATAGATAGATAGATAGTATTGATACTGCTCAGTCGACCACAATTATTTTCATTTCAAATTCATTACATGTTTAGTTACACATCATTTTTTTGTATGCAAAGATAAAATATAACAAATTTGCTACAATATTTGCTTCATAATTACATTAAGCATTTAGATTGCTTCATTCAAGACAAAACTTGCTGAAAAAAAAGAATCTTTTCTAATCAATAATTATAACCATCACAGTTGATATTATTATTGTCCAAAATTAAAAAATAACAGAATAGTCCAATGCGCTAAAAACTAACAATAAAATAAATAATTAGTAATTAAGATGTTATTAGTATGCATAAAAAAAAGCTCTGAAACTTTGCTGATCTTTCATTTTGAAAGATTAATTTGATAAACGTCAACTAATTAACTTTATTATTTTATTAAGAATTCAGATGGAAACTTTTTTTAGTATTTTTTCTTTTTGAACACATGAAATTTCTTCCTTGCAAATGAAGAATTAATAATTTTGAGTGATTGATCTCTGGGACTCTCAATTAAATCAATACATTTCTACTTAAAACAAAACTAATCAATCTTAGATAAAATAGAAAATTTATTGCTTTGCAGATATTAGAAGTAGTAATAGTGATGGATAGTTTTCAGAAATTGTATAGCTTGAAAGTACTTTGATTTTGCATCCATTGTGTTGGTTTTCTTTGCACTTACCAAAAATTTTTGAAAGTTTCACTTTCTGATCACGAAAAGATGAATTAACCGCCAATTTGGAGATCATAGAATCTCTGATCCATGAAATATTCGAAAGGATTTTTTGAAAACAATAATTTATCCGCAAAATTTGTAGCAAAAACATGTTAATCAACCAAATTATAACAAAAAATCAGAAAACTGATTGGTGATGAACCTTTTACCTTACATTTTTTATCAACTTTAGGTAATATCAAATCAGAAGTTCATAACTAAGTTTGGTTTTTTTTAATATTTAGCAACAATTACAAATTTTAAAAAGTTTACATTAAAAAATTTCTTAACATAGTATTATTTTGAAAATAATCATCCTTAAATGAATATCGAATGATTAAATTTGATCGCAGAAGGGTAAAAGTATTTGCGCTAAGCAATGTTATTAATTTTTGAGACTTTCACTGAAATATTCTCAATATTCAACACAATAAGAAATGAAATATTGTAAAAGCAAAAAATTTCCCATACTAAATAATTCTGTGATTATGGAAAAATTTTCATTTCTATTGTTGTAAAATTACTTGCTTATTATTCAGTTTAGTTTTTATTTCAGATTTTAATAAAAAGGAATAATTCAAAAAATTAGCATTAATCAATTTATCATGAAGAGTTATGCTAATCAGCAACTGAAACTTCTTTACAATAGAATACAAAATAAATAAAGAAACCAAAACCAATAAACAGTTCTGAAAAACTTTGCCGGTTGACCTTACAGCTATGAGATAAGAGTTAGCAACTTGTACAATTACAATAAACTTCATATATTTCAACAGTTACAATTTAGGCAAAAACGGTTCATTTTCTGACTTTTCATAATATTTGAGAATTTTTCGATACCAAACTTCAGATGCATATAAAATATGCCAAAATTTTGAGCAAAAAATAAAAATCGATTCAAAGAAATTAAAGTGAAATTTTGAAAGTTTTCATCAGAGATGATAAATCTAAACAAAAAAAATTGAAAGTTTTCATCAGAGATGATAAATCTAAACAGAAGGACTACTTCTTTTTTAAAATATGAAACGAAGAAAGAACTTGAATTGCAAATTTCATGATAATATCATCAAATAGCTTTATTTCTTTTCTCATTTCACATGCATAGAATTTGTTTGTTGATACTTTTCAGTAGGCTAAAATTAAATTCCAACTAATTGAATTAAGCTTAACATCGAAATAGAATTTATGAAAAGCACTGTCTAAAATTTAATACCTTCTGCAAATTTCAGTGTCACCAATAAATTTGCTGTATAATTTCAGATAATCTCATGCAATCAAATCAGTTTTTATTTAGATTAACAGCACTTGTTGAAAGTTTATCTCTTTTAGAATTTATATTGATCAGTGAGTTAATTAGTGGAAAGACACAAACATTATTTGTACTAATCCTTTTATCGTACTCATCTGATTTGATAGTTCAACTTTGTAATCAAATTCAAATTAGTAAATAGATTGCTTGCATTTCATTATATATATTCATATTCATATTCATATACAAGCCGTTTCCTCTTAAACTTGTTATCCCTTCATTAAGTGTTGAATAACTTGTTCATTAATTTAATTTTGCTGTTTACTTATGGTGCATGCATGCTAACTGAATCATTGAATAACTAACAAGACTAACATTGTTTTGATATCAGTTACTAGAGTCCACTTCAAATTTCTTGCAATTGTATATAAATTATGCAACTGACTCAGTCTTCACTGATCTACGGAACTTATTCCATCTTCTGTGATCAATTCTTTACTACTTTCCAAAAGAACTGAATATTTTTAAACATCTAAAAGACATCATGAATTAATTCTGTTTAAGACTGCATGGGATAATTTTACTAATTTTTGCTAAATTAGAAAGAGAGATAACCAAGTGAATTTCATTTGGTATTTTTGCAACACTAAAATTCAGTAATAAAATTGTTAACAGTAATTGATGACTTTATTTTATACTAAGATAATATTGAGTGAAAAATTAAATTTAGTTGCAAAATAAGTCCTAAAGTAAGAATAACTGAATACTATATAGAGAATACTGACACATTTGCTTCTTCTTTCATTTCTTTTCTCAAAGTTAAGATATTATATTAAGTCATATTGTCATCCACACTTAGTTATTGCTGTCTTGCAAATACCATGCTTTTATATTACTAAATGTTCATATAACGGATGTGAAACCTTAAAATTCTGTTTTTTTAATTTGATGAATAACACTTCTCTACTCCCCATTAATTATTCAAAAAGAGCTTCATTTACTTTAGTCAATTAGTAAAACTTTCTTGTTTCGATCGCAAACATCAATTTATTATAAGACGCAATGCATTTTGACCTTATGTCAATCTACTTTATGAAATAAGTGGAATCGTATTTGACCTTGCAAAGCGGAATCTTGAAGTTATTTTTAAAATAACTTCTTGATATCTCATGATGACTTCCTTTTCCATACTTACTTTGATCTTACGGCTGCAGTAAAAAGTTATTACATTTAATCTTTGTTTGAGAAATCATTTAATGATTTCTGATTTACAACTAAAGATTTGAGCGAATTCGGTTTCACATCCAAAACATTATTTATGGTAGTTTACTTTAATATGTTCAAAAGATTTTCAGTTTATTTTTCAAATAATGTGACGTTATTTTGACATGCTTTCTGATTTCATCCAAAAAATCCCATAAATTTTTTTTGCTTATAAATTTTTCAACCATCAATTTCAATTTTATGAGACTGGAAGTCAACTCTGAAAGAAAGTGAAAATAAATGGATACACTTTGACGTTAGAACAGCTGCAAGCAGACGTGAGTAAAATGAAGCATTAGTATGTTTTTGCTTTTTTCAACAAAAAAAAGTAAAAGCAACTTAAAATTAAGCTAGTTGCTTTGTTGACAAATTCATGTTCAAAGTCAGAATTAATTCATCTTTTCTTAATGCTAATATAAAACAGAATCGACTAGAAAGAGTTGATTTTTTGAGCTTTTCATATGATCTGTAAGTGCATGTCCACAGATTACACGCCATTTGCATACTTTCAGATGTATATTTGCAAATGAAATCATTATTTGCACAAATAAAATTGGACTGAAAAATATAATTTTATTACTGCTAAATATAATTCTATAATAAGCAAAATTAAGCCTGTCTTGATAAATTAATCGCGTAAATTGTAGTGCTCAACACTGAAACAAACACAGTGGCTAAGTAATTACAGTAAATCTAAATCATTAGAGTTTTTATATGAAATATTAACTAACTTAATAATGCTATGATGTATAATGAAAAATATATGTTCTTCTAAGCAGTACTTCCTCTAAGCGTTACAGAACGTTATGAACAGATGCTAAAATTCAGAAAAAACAACTGCATCAGTTTGCTTGAACTTTTGAAGCAGTGCAAAAAGAAGTGACTTGAGCGCATATCTCAGTTCATAATCTTTCAAGACCTCATGTTTGATTTTAGCGTTGCAAACCCTATGAAAATGTTTTCTGAAATGCAGCAACGTGCAAAATAACTGTCAGAAAATAAAGCAAAGAGATAGTTTTCTTGAAGCTGCTAAGTAACTGAATAATTGGATGCAATCGTAATTGGCTTCAATAAAAAAAGTTATTTCTGCAGCAATCTCCTCTTCCATGAATTTGAAATTTCAAGGAAAACTTGCATTATCGTCATTAAAAATTGCTAAAATCATATAATTTTCTTTAATGGCTTATTTATAAGAAGAAATATGCATCAATTAGGAATAATCAAGCAGATGCTGCGAGTTGTTTTCAGATTTCAACGACAAATGTAACATTCAGCTTTGCATGGTACAAACACTGACTTCAGATTCAAAATTTAGCACAATTACAAATTTTTTCAAAGAATTAATGCTAATATATTTTTAAGAAAACTATCAAGCTTTACAAATTTTGCCTGCTTGAAAAACAAGAAAACCTTTCCAGTATACATTATGGAAAAATTGGAACAAGCTTTTGTAATATTGTATAAACTGTAATGAACTTTAACACTTTGAAATTTTCAAAGCTGAATTATTTCTGAAACGCGCCAGAACTTTTTTTAGCTTTTAAAATTCTTCGCAAATATCTTAATTTTATCTTTTGAATAAGCGAATAATTAAGATATAATTTTTGGAAGGAGTTCAAATTTTAGCTTAGACTGAATGATTTATAAATAAACTTGACAGAACAAAAATAGTGAAATTCACTCAAGTAAACGTTATTACTTATTGCTGCGAGAGAGACACATGCCAAATCAATGGTTTGCTGGCTGATAAAAACAGGCCAAGCTTGAAAATTAAATATTATTACTTCGTTCAGGCGTTAGATAAATTTGAACCGATGAGTGAGTGAATTCATGAATGAATGAGTACCCACAATTTAAACACTTCCAGCTATTCATTCATGTTGCTTGCAGAATACTGCCTTTCAATTTTTCTTCTCATCTCACATATTTCATGTTTATATTCATCAATTGATTAGTTCATTTATCTTTTAGCTCATTAATTAATTAACTGAAAGATGAACAAACTCATTAACTAATTCTTAAATTAACTTTACTTATATAGTTAACTTATTTCAACAACTATTAGATTTAATGCATAGTGCTTGCATATAAGCCTAAATCAATTATTTTAATACTTGCGTAAGCGGGTTCTTCAACATGAATGTCTGAATACAATGCATACATTTATACATTTCAGCTTTCAACTGATAACAGATGTGCATCCGACGGATAATTAAAATTAAAAAAAAACTTTAGAATTAAAATAATTAGATTAACTGAAATATGGAGTTTTTAAAAACTACATAAAATTTTTAAATTTTGATGCTGTTTTGCAGCGCTTTAGTATGCGAAGAACTTTTGAAAAAGACGCGAACTGAAATGCAAATTATGTCAGTATTACAAGGAACTTAATTGTAGTACTCACATGTACGTGCAATCATGTCATGATCTCTGCATGCCAGCTGCTAGAACTCTGCAAAGGAATTAGTCACAAATGTTAGTCTAAAAAACAGAGTTTACGTTTAGAAATAAAATAAAATTTGCAAAAAAAGGATACGTTTTGTGATATCATAATTCCTCTCAAAAATATGTAAATTACTCATATAATCTTCTCTAAGAAGCGCAAATAAAATGATTGTAAACAATTAGTGTTGTTTATTTGTGTAAAGTACAGCGACCACTTTGACCGAATGCTGTCTACGCATAGAATGAGAATAATTAATTTGCTTTTGATTTTGTGATTCACAACTGAAGCATCATTGACAACCACAACCTGACAATATTTACTATAATATGTAAGTAAGTTATATAATAATTCACAAATTTATGCAAATACTCAAATGCTCAATACTCGATACTCAATACTCAAATACTTTTACGCCAAGTAGAAAAAAAAAAAGAAATTAATGCCGATAAAAAGTGGAAAATTGAAAAATAAATAATTTATTCTTTGATATTTTGCTAATCAAAATTCAATGCAGAGTTTTCGTTGCTAATCGTAAATTTGATATCTGAAATGAAAAGGATAGCAAATAAAATAAACGTGGAATAATAACAGCAGTAGCAGCAGCAATAATTTTTGTCAAAAGAACAGAGAGAGTAGCAATCATTGCAGTGTTAAAGTGGGCTAACTAATATCCAATCTAATCCAAATACTCATAATTTCCTTTGCTAATGCATAAGAAAAAAAGAAAAGACGACGAAAAAGGCATGCGTAATTGAATCGTAGGGCTTAGTTAAGAAGTGAATGAATGTAAGATGCCGGAATTTAACAACTGAGTAATAAATTACAGCCTATGTAAATTTGCTAAAAATCGTAAAAAGGAGCATACTTGCTGTTTCAGATCTAATTTAGCAAGGCCTGAAATTTATCTCTGCTTGAGAGATTATTATCTGCGTATTACTAGACTGATTAATAAACAAGTAATAAATTTCGAACTCATTTGTGTAATAATTGCTTGATCTTACATGCTGATAAGCAACGAAAACCGTACTTTCTTGCTCTCGGCTGCTTACACTAGCATTTTATTTGGTTCAAATTTTTAGCTGGATTATTTTTGCTAGATTAATTATAAGACGAAAACTGCAAATTCAGATACAGACGAAGAGTATTTCAATTTTGAATGAAATCTTAAGAGGTAGGTTAAGGTGTGAATCAACCTTCTTTGGATTCAGAGTGTAAAGAGCTTTCCCTTGACTGCACCTTCATCTTCATCACTTCTATCTCAATTAGTAAATAAAACCAACCACTACTACACTCCGAATGCAAAATTAATCGGCGAAAATCCGAAATTAAATTTTCTCTTATTGGACTTTGTTTCGCAAAGTAATGCTTGCAAAAAGAAGCCTTCATTTGCCAGAAAAGGTTGTTATACTTGCTTCAACACTGCTTACGATTTATTTCTGCTTCGTCCTTCCATGCATTCCCTAATGAGCTGTAATTGAAATCAACTCCACAAACTCTAAAAGACGAAGCATTCTCCATCCTACTTAGTCTCAGTCCACTCCATCACACCATTCTTTGTTAGCAAAAAAAGGCCTAAGGTTTTTTTTCTTCCACACATCTTAAGCAGAGTTACAATACGATACGGTATTCACACAGACTACTTTTCAAATATTTTATTATGTTCACACCTTTTTGACATGTAACTTATTAACTATTCATTTGCCTTATTTGGTTACCTCTAAGGCAAAGTCTCCAATCCAGCCAATCACTGCTTTGCTAGAAGGCAACAATTTTTCGCTCATTGTATAAATATTGCACGAACAATATACCATTAGAGGAAATACATTAAAAGTATGTCCTAAACCAATTTTATAAATTACTCTTTCCCATCGATTTTCAAAGAACTACTGCAATTCACACATACTCATAATGCTAATATGGCATGTGCACAAAATGTCGCAGAAGAAATCTGCACATCAAATAATGCAAACATTTCTGTTAACTTTAGATATGCCATTCCTCAACACTACGACCTTTCTGTCATAATATAATTAATTTTTAATAGTGGCTGAATTTAATAACGCCCTTGCCTTTACTGCCTTTAAGAAATCAAAATTAATGCCTACCTTCGAATAAAACCTTCCGTCCACTGTGAAAAATAAAATGAATGAAGTCAACACTTTTACCCAGCCATGGATAATACAGACTGAAACTTGGAATACTAAAATCTTCTAGAGAGCATCATCAGTACCCACTCAACATAATATTGGAATCTACAGATAGATTCATTTGATTGACAAAACTTCACTACTTCTATCTAATGTTGACGACGAAACACAATTAGCATCTTTATGTCTTCGATCAAAATTACAACTAATTTAGTCCATGATAACCAAAAATGCACATACACAAAGTTCCATCTCATGACTATCATGACACTTTCAGTAGAAATTCCTCAAGAATCAGAGATATCATCGTTGAAATAATTCACATTTCTAGTAATATTTCATTATATTGAACGATGGATATAACTCTCATGCACTGTATATGCCGTCTAGCGATCGGCAAGACATGGAATTTTCAATTTTCTAGTATTCGAAGCAGTGGTCAGTATTGAATTTTCTCTTCTTTTCTAGTTATATTACAATTAAGAAAGGTTTAAAAGCCTTTTTGGGGCATTTACAGAATTGCGCACGCTTCTTAACAAATCAATCAAAAACGATTTTGATGAGGGAATACTTCAAATTTCAAGAGGAATCTTCAAATACTCATCAAGATCGAAACAATGCAAAAACTAACAATTCAAACAGACTAAAACTAATTAATGAACAAATGCACAGGATCTTGAAATTAAAACAACTGCTTTGCACAAGATTTTCATAGTAATCAAATAAGTTATGAGTCAGCTAAAATACTAACTAATAAGTTAACAGCAAATGATGCCACATAGATAGCGTTAACAAATTAAATATTTTTGCACAGATAGCGTTAATAAAATTAAGATTTTTATCTCATAAAACACATATTCTTAAAACAATTTATGTTTCTATACATGGTAAAACAAAACGAAACAAATTAAAACACTTGACGACAGGCAGTAATACCACAAAAATTACTTCGACCTACTTTGCTACAACAGATAAAAAAATCATAAGCACAGCCTAATTTTTTAAGAGTCGATCAAATCCTATAAAACAGATTGTAAAACGATATTTTTGCTGAAAGTTCCATTTCACCTTTAGTGTATCTGAAAATTGAAAACAATATAAAACTCAAACAAACAAACAAATAAAACTGTAAAACAATATAAAACAATACAATATATCAAACAATATAAAACTGTAAAACTGCAATAAAACAAAATAGTGATTAAATGATTTCATTTTAAGTCATCATTTCCTATAGATAATGCACGAGGAGGACAGAAGATCATTTAAATAGTACATCACTTTCTTCGTGGGTGTTTGAGTACGCATATATCTGAATCTGTAATATAATAAAATATAATCTAGATTGCACAAACTCTATAACTGCGAATCTAAAATCAATTACAAGGAATTCAGATCTACCATAATCGAAAGTTAAAAAAACTGAAACTTACCTTTCGCAACTTCTTCAAAAACTTTCGCGCATTTTTCAACAAACTTGAGGAACTGCTGATCTTTTAATTTTCTTGATAAATACTCCTTTAAACGCGTTGTATCATCCATTAGATCATCAATAGATAAATAAGGTTTCGTTTGAACACCCTTTATGAATTTAAAATTAACACACCAAACATAAAACAGGAAACAAGAAATTTTAAATGTTCTAGATTCTCTCCCTTGCTTAGTATAAAGTGTGCAGTAAAGCCACTACAAAACAAAGAGACAGTTTTGAAGTTAGCATCAGTTGTTACTATTAAGTAATATAAAAATGATTGAAAAATATTTTAAATAGTTAAATATCAAAGGAATATTCTTAAGTTTTTTAAATAACACATATGAAATACGAAACAAAAAAGTAACTAACCACATCTTCTTTCGGTCGTTTTGCAAAATTCATAATCGATGGATGCATACTTTCATGGCTAGCAGTTCGGTGAAACTATACAAATATAAAAATTTATGAGTTATATCATCACCAATTCCAGATTTGATCGGTAAACACATTTTTAATATCATTTCAGTAACTGCGAAAATGAACGATGCAAAAAAATTATAGAAAAATGGCAAAATAAAATGTAAAATGGAATCAAATCAGAATTTTCAAGGTGGTGGAAAGCACTTACATCATGCACTGTACATGGCACTTTTTGATCAATTATTTCCGAAACTGCTGAAGAATTCAAAGATTGGGAATTTGAAATCTGCAACAAAAGTGATTTTTTCCAAAATTTCCAACATACATTAACTCGTATCTAATTAAATACTTGTAGAAATCAGAACATGAAATGTCACGAGGATTATATCTTAAATTTTAAGGTTTGTTTTTGAAAATTACTTGAAGAAATGGTACTTGATCAGATTCAGAGAATTCATAAAATTTCCTTTTTGCGGAGTACTGTACTGATTTTAATACTTCATAAACTTTTTCTTCAACAGCAGTCTAAAATTCATTTTCTTTCAAAAACTCTGACCAAAAATTATATTTTGAACTCTGAAATATATACAAAACAATCTGAAGATGAATATTTAAAATTAGAATTATGAGATAAATGTTTATACCGGTTGGCTAAATGCACTGCGTTCTTGAAGTGCCGGATCACGTTTAATATTCTGGAAATGTGCGTTTTTTTATTTACTATTTTCATATAATATTATTTTTACTAAAAAAATTGACGAAAATAATAAAAAATCCACAGCTCTTTATCAAATCAAAACATTATAATTACATCTTTCTACAATATTAAAATGAAAGGTAAGTTACAGCTCACCAAATAATAAAAAAAGATTGTGAAGATACATAAATTTTAATTAATGAAAATAGCTTTTGGTCAAATCGAACTTTTCGTTACCTAAAGTTTCTACTCAGTTCTTTTTTAAGTTGTGCAAATGACCAAAATGATACTATACCATAGGTAAGAAGACTTGACTAAATGAAGTCTGAGTAGAATGCAAATCTGATGTAGGCTCTGAAGGATGACTGATGCAACTCCTGAATACATATCAGTACATAATACTAATTAGAAACTTATTTGCTAAACTGTACTTTGCAAGTCGAGAGCTGTGATAAGAATAACACTTACATTGATTTTTGAGAAGAAGTATCATTGCTAAACAAACTTAATTGAGAGCTCCCTTCATAAGACCGCATTTCAGTACCACTTTGCTACAACAAATAAAAAATTTTCGTGATGCTCCGAATTGTTCAATGTATTGACTAACATTCATATATGATTTAGAGTAAAAGCTACAACAGATATTCCTACGATAAGAAAGGAATCGGTAACTGAATAGCAAATGTTCTTACCGATAATGACTGACTGAAATCAGACGTACTATTGATGCTCGATAATCGTTGAACTTGAAAAAAAAATGACACAAGTTCAACAAATGAAGCATGATCAGAATGATTTGCAAATTTCAAGCGAAATCTAGTTAGTGTAGCACCACTCTAAAAAGAACAAAAAAAAATTTTTTTTAATCAATTGAAAAGTCCTCAGATAACATTAATATAATGCGTTCAGTTTAATTTTACACAGAATACATTGAATTCCAAAGCTTTCTGAAAACAATTAGTTATATCGATTCCCGAGAGCATTAAGTTGCACAACTGTTTCCACAACCACCTGCATTTCCATTTAAAAAATTGAATGCATGAAACTAATCCGGAAAAGTAACTTACTGATGATACAAGATGAACAAAAATATCCTTCTCTTTGGTACGAATGGTCGGCCGAGGATTCCCCGACAGAGGAAATTCTTCAAGTGTGAATGAATTGTACACTACACTTAGAAAGCAACGACTTTTATTATAAGTAAGATTCATAAATTGTCCAGGTGATACTGATATTTCCTAAAATCATTATTCAATAGCCAACCTTCAAGTGGACAAAAAAGAAACAGTTTGTACGTAGAGCACATAGTTTACATATAATAAAAATCAACTAGAATTGAGAGCAATAAAGATTTCTTGTGCTCACTGCAAGAAAAAATACAGGAAGTTAAAAAAACATGGCAGTTAAACAATTCAGAAATTAAAATCTATCTTTTCGTGATTAAACTAATCACAACGACTGAGAAAACGTCACAATTTTAAAAATGATCTATCAGTTTTGCTGTGAATGAACTCACTATACTTATTATGTTCACATTTTTCCTGTTAGTAAAATTATTACCAAACGAGTTCCAGCTAGCTTCGTGTACTTGACGATTTGCCAAGAAACGTTGCTGCTTTGGTCATTAATGCACGTTGCTGAATCCATCATGCTTAATCATCCAAATTAACAGTCCCAACTTCGAACCAGTAGTTATCCAAAAATTAAGACAGCAACAATGATATGATAATTTGGGCTATACAGAGAGAAAACAATACTATTTATGCATAATTTATTATACTTAACTGACAATATTATCAGTGAGAGCTGCATCTTATGCAAAATCAGCATTACAGGAACTTGTTTCAAAAAATAATAGGAACAAAGACTACAAAAAAGCTAATTATGCGAACATGAGATTCTAAGAAGAGAAAGTGGTGGAGATTTAAAATGCGAGATGGAGAAGCCAAAAATCAATCATTTTTCGGCACTGAACTGAAACTGAAAGGTATTAATATTTATTATGAGAGTCACTGAACATTCCTCTCACTTTCTTCAACTGTAATTTGCAGAAACAGTTACATGTCCACTCATGACATCGTAAATCATTTAAAACAAATCATTTTAGAAAAGTATTTATTCACGTCGCCTATGACAAAGTGCAATATAATTAGTCACGTTTACTATTCCATTTCACGAGTGACTGCTTTATTTTCAAATATAGTTATAACTAGCTGTGGCTTACTTTTCATGCCCGGTAACAACAAATACTTTCCCGCGTTTATTAACAACTTTTATAACGGCAATTCAAATATTCACATTTTACACTGTACATCCGATCCATTTGCACTTGAATAAAATACATTAACCGCATTACACATACCGAATATTTTGCTCATCCCACGCAAGTGGACTAACACAGGTCTCGACGAGATTGTGTATAATCTACATCATTGTTGAGTGCATGCTTGTTGAGTGCATATTTCTAAAGTCAAAGGTTAAAGAGTCAAGTCATGTAGTGCAAACATCAAACTGAAAAATACGAAAAATATGCACTTACTTAATTACACGTAGGCAATTTGGCAGTTATAAAGAGTAAATTTTTTTCTTTTAGCTGTAATAGACAACTGGCGTTTGAAAGCAAATTGAATGCGGTAGATAAAATAGAATGGTCGGTTGAGAAAAGTTGGAATCTGTTTGTGAGTTGATTTTTGATCAGTTTGGGGTAAGGGAGATTGGTGGAGTGAAGCGGGAAGTGGTAGTAATCAGGATTCTATTTAAATACGCGAACTGAATGAATTATTAATGACTAAGATTTGATGATTAACTGCTGGGTGATGTAATTCCTTGAAATAGCTTAGCAGTGACAGGCATGTTGTAGCTATAATAGGCAGGCAAAAGTGTAGTACCAAATAATGCCCTCCTCAGAAATAATAGTGAGGAAAGTTTGCTTACTTTCATAATGATTTCATTTTTGCAAAATACAGGCCATTTTGAAAATACGCTATGAAAAAGGATGCCAAGATTTTCTCATATGTTCTAAAATCTAATTGTGTACTTTATTTGGGATATGTACTTTGTATTGATGATATGTTTTTTTTTCTTATGTGAAATTAATCTGTGTAATTGGTGAATTTGCATTCAAATTTTTTAAAGTAATTTTACAAGCTCTGTTTTAACATTTCTATCAGCATAAAGTTCACTACAATGTATTGTGACAGATTCTCAAGTCTTGCTGTTGTGCCCAAACTGATTGCAATAATATTCATATATTTCAACAATTGTTCCATTTATTGCGGTTAATTTAGAGTGTCTTTGATTTGTTTCAGAATGTCTGATCGTTTTGTCAGTGAAAAAGAGTTGAGTGAAGCTAGAAAACGACGACAAGAAGAGTGGGAGAAAGTCCGTAAACCAGGGGATCCTGAACGTAAGTCCTCATTTATTAAGCGAACGAAAATTCTACTAGCATACTTTTGTGATTAGCAGTTTCTGATTTTTCTGGTGCATTAAAAATAATTCATCCTTAACTTTCTTCAGTGAAGCTTTTCACACCATTATCTAAAATATAGCAGTCACTCTTACTTCTACCATTACCATATTAATCTTGGTTTTTTGAGACTTTATTTGTAATATTTTCAATAATAGTATGCTTTTTACGTTCAGTGGAATATTGTAAATTATGTAAAAACTAATAAAATACAATATAAATGTCATACTTTGCATTTACTCTATAGTTACATGGTACAGATTTTTATCGAAACATTTCGAACCTTTATTCTTGATTAGATCCACCGGAAGAAGAAGGCGACAATAGATCGCTATATGATCGTTTGAAGGAAGTCCGTGATCGAAAGCAGGAAGAGTACGAAGAAGAGCATAGATTCAGTGAATTTTCTGGTTTTTAAAACATGATTAGGGTCTTTGAAAAAATAAGTACAGCAGGTACTGATTGTAGACGTATTATTAGGAAAAATTTTCAAAGCACTTTGCGTATAAGGCATTTCTACATTTTGAAATCACTTTTCTTCAGAAAACTTGGTTAGAGGACTTGACACTGATGAATGCGATTTCCTTGCTAGAGTTGAAGACTGTAAAGCTAAACAAACTATGGAGCAAACTAAGGTTGAGTTCTGCTTATTTGTCCTTGCGAGAGTTGAAGAATACGCTTCGTACTTTTGCAAATCACTTGACATTGTTTCGTTTCTTATGTATTTTTTGTGGGCTTCTGACATCTATTTTTTTATAAGTTCTGAATAATGGGTTGACATTGCTTGTTATTTTAAAAGTTTATTTCGAAATTCTTTTGAGGAGGAGAAAGCGCTGTTAAGTGAGATCGACCGCGTGCAGACATGTTTAAATACAGTTGAGAATGTTCCTTCAGTATCCGATTTGCGTGTGAAACCTAGTGACTCAACACCTAAAGAAAATAAACAGGCTGCAATCATTCGCACGGCTGTTAAAAGAAAGAGGTAAGTCATGAAGTCAGAAATCATTTATCACTAAAAGCAAATTTGTAAAGTTATTTTTCAAGCTGTACTGATCATTAATATATAAGGTATGAATAGCATTTCATTTGTTTGTGTGTCTATTTTTGAAAAATTTTAAAGATTAAATTAATTTTCACTTCAGTGATGTTGAAATAGATAAGGACATAGAGAAGCGACCAAGCGCAATGGTTAAAATGTACGCATACCCATCAGCAATAAAAATGGGAGGTGTTCTTCCTGGTATGGCAGATTATGCTTCTTCAAGGTAGGGTATCTCAGAACAGATAATTATAAGGAATTGTTTGTTCTAGAGAACTAGATATTTTTTTTTTGTATATTTTTTTCCTTGGTTAGTTGTGCCAATTTATTTGTTTTAACTGTTTTTTATGTTTCTCAAGGATATTTAACAGTGGTTTCTCTCTTTCGAAGTTTTAAACTCTACTATACCAAGATTAGATAGAATGTCTCTGATTACAGTAATTCAAGTTCGGATTCAAACAACGACAGCGATTCAGATAGCTCTAGTGACTTGCCTATATTACCCGTGTTGTTTCATCCTTGTGAAAAAGAAGATAAAAACAAACAGTTAGTGATTGCGTTAGTTCAGACTAATTTTTTCTTATCAAAATTTGGTATCTATTGATTTCGGGAAGTAGGTTGATATATTCGTAATAAATCTTTGTTTGTGTCAGGTAGTATAGAAAGAGCGGAGTATTGGTGTAAAGTAGCTTTGATTGCTGAATCTATTTTTCAGAATATTTTCTACAATATTTTCTACAAGGAGGTTTCCAATTAATCAGACAGATGAATTGAAGTCACTGAAGCAGAGATTTGCCCGTAGATGGGACAATTGAATAGAAATCGTTGACGTTACTAAGCAAATAGGTTTGAAAAGCTTAATGATTGACTGAAATCATTGAAGCTACTAGATTAAGGTCAGATAGCTAGTTAACACAAGATGCAGAAGCATTCTAGGGTGTTTTTCAGGAGTTGATGGATTAAGAATTACAGATCCAAAAGAAACTAAAGAAGCGCAATTATGAAATTGGTAACCTTCACATTTTCTAGTGGTTGGTATAGGGAGCAACTTGCTTCCTGCAATTGGAAGAAACTATTTTGACATCGGGTCCAGTTTATGGCTTCCCTGGAACAGCTCGATTTTTTCGATGTTTTTATGCACAATTATTCTTCGAATTTACGTCATCCTATCACAAACAAGAATTCCTCGATGTTTTCAGTGTATATGGGACGCCCTTGAATTTCTGATTTTTAAAACAATTTGTCAGTATATTTTTGTTTATGTAATAGCTTCTTCGATACATTGGTATTTAAAAATCTTTGTTCGCTGAAAATGAGCCATCAGCTGTGCCCTATTTTATAGTTTGAAACACGATACCCTTCCATTTTTAATTATTTTTTTGCGTTCAGCTTTTTTTGAGTATGTTATAATTCTCTGGAATCTATTTAGTTTCAGCTCTCAGCTGATCGTTATAAGTAAATTTGCTACTTGTTTCTAAGCTCCTTGTTTTTCTTAGAACTTTCAAGTATGGCCATGTTGTGTATTTACTTTTCTTGAAATATACTTCAGTAATAGGTGTTTTGTTGACCAATAGATGTTCACTACTGCAGTGATCATAAATGGTATTTATTGATTGCTGTTCACTCATATATTCTGATGATATTCAAATTAAGACAAAACTAAGTATTGTGCGCGTATTTCGTTTTAATTTCATTTCAAGATCTTAGATCAGTTTCGCAATAAATACAAAGAAGGAGATTTTGGGGACCAGTTGGTGGCTTTCTGAACCGAAGTTTTGAATACCAGTTTTTCTGGTGAATTGATAAAGATTGGCTAACCAAGAGTTTGCAAGCTTCATTGTACTTTATTTCACTCATGAACTTCCTGAACAGAAGTATGAAGTTTAATTTGTAATTAATTTATGCTGCATTTCGTGCTATGTAGCCATGCCCATGAGCAAGAGATTTTGAAGGTCGTTCCTATTTTCTTGTGAAGACAGTATCACTATTGTATACAATGTCCCATCCAAATTTTATTTTCAATTTTTGGAGACCCGAAAAATATGAAACCAAGGTTGAGAGAAGTGTATGGTAATGTTGCGCAATATCCATCAAAGTGGTTCAACTCTGGGATTTTATACCAAAGCCTCTTTGATTTGAATTAACATGTTAGAGATCTATACTGGTAGTAAAACAGTGCGGAGAGAAGTAATTGTTCCAAAGGGATATACATGTATTGTTATTGCCAAGTGATAAAACCCCTTTTGTCGGATATTATGTGTAATAATATACTGGAACTTGAAGTCATTGCTGAAATTCAGAGGGAAGAAAAACTTGCATTCATGAAGATTAGGTACTGCTTCTAGTTATAAAATTTGTCAAGAATCACAGAGTACGAAAATCAGATTGTGATGTTCACACTTCTGTTAATCAATCCCGCCGTTCTATTAAATGGTCGAATAAATCTTGCTTCAATTGTGTAAAATACATCCAAAAACATAACTCTGTGGAGCAGTTTTACAAGATTCAGTATTGATTGACGTTATTTTTATGCAAATTACTCAATGCATATATATTAAATAGTCGAGTTGTGCTTCACATGGGGTAATTCTTGTAAGTGAAACGGCAAGAATATCAAATTAATCAATAATTGTCTTCTATGTTTTCATGTAGTTAAGCACTTTACTTCGTTAACATTATATGTCTATGTGTATGCATGTAAACTTTTACTCTACTTTATTTACTAATTCATATCTATTTGCGTAAATGTAGAAGTGTTTTTTCGCTCACCGATTACAGTAATCTGGTGAGAGCAAAAAGTTGAAAAGAGGAAGAGGCGTTCCTTTTCTTGCTATCGATCCAATAGCATTCTTGCTTTGCCTGTGAGTAAAGCAAGTTAAACTGAAAAGAAAAGGACTGCCCACAGCCACCTATTCTCTCGGCAGGTGCTGCTCTTACTTATTCGAAGCTTGAAAATGAATACTAAGCACTGGATAATATGATGATAATGATTTTATGGAATTCTGTCAACGCTTAAAATTCTCAGTACTTGGCTATTCTCAAGCAAATAATGAGACTTAAACAATGCGCTTGAAGCTTACTCTCTCTCTTTTTCTCTCCCTCCTCTAGCTTAATCGTATCACAATTCCTTTGCTTGCTAAGCATATTATCACACTCCTTAACCTGCGAATATTCATTCTTTCAAAAGAAAGATAAAAAAAGGCACAAATCATCGCTATTCCCTTCTCTACGAAGCAGACTGTACTATAATAATCTCCGCCTCCCCTTCGATTCCCTCTCTTCCCCTCTCTCCTCTCGGTCTCGGATTACTCTTGAATAATTTTGGCTAACACTACTACTACTACTATTACTATTACTATTACTATTACTAATACGATTACACTATTACTACTATTATTAATATTACTACTACCGTCACTACTCCTCACATCACTACTCTTGTCATTGCTATTCACTACTATTATTATTATTATTATTATTATTATTATCATCATCATTATCATCAGTCATCATATCACTCTGCTGATTTAATAATTATTCCCTTGGCTGTATTTGTCTTTTTTCAATTAACTTGTGAACTTGAAAATTCTTCTGGGATATCTTGGTACAATCAAAAGAAATCTGAAGAAATTCTCAATTTGATTCCAATTCTATAGCATTTATAGACTATTTTCATCATTTTTCATATTTCATTCTAACTATCCATCATATATGATTGATTGGTTTTCGCGTGCGTGAAACCAAACATCATCCTAATAATGGCAATTTGCGCTGGTTGTAATAATGCTATATTGGATCGTTACGTATTCCACGTGATTGAAAAAACTTGGCATGCAGGTTGTATTCAGTGTGCAGATTGCAAAGAATTACTGAGTGAAACATGTTTCACTCGTAATGGCCTCATATTATGTCGGAAGGATTTTGCAAGGTACGATATATATATATATATATATATAT